>VUQR01010069.1:19553-46990 GCA_015108515.1 Hemichromis elongatus | reverse complement strand
GAAAGCGTTTTACAAACGCGCCCTGCGAGGTTGCGGTGCGAAACGCTCGAAGCGAGGACGGGGTGTGTGTGTGTGTGTGTGTCCTGCAGGTCATATAGAGAATTTATGTTTTAATATAACACCATACTCTAGAAAACAGTGTTAACAGACCACATTTGCTATTTTTGGTGATAAGCGTTTACTTGCATTTTTTTTTCTTTTTTTCCAAGACACATTTCCCAGAAGTTGCTTGGCAGTCAAACAGTGTGCTTAGTACTTTGGTGTGTTTTTCCTTGAATTTACTGTTAATGAAGGCTGAATGTTTCTTTACTTTCCCTGCGCCACGGTGGTTATCAGCAGCGATATTAACAACTTAACTACACAGTTCTCCAAAATAGCCCCCGATTGAAAATGCATCACGTCCTTTTGCGGCACGGGCTTCGTGTTCCATCGGCGACTGGGCTTCTGCTTGCATGAAAACGTAGCTGGCTATTCCTTAACAATTTATCTTTAACATAGTCGATGTTAAATTGTTGCTTTTGTTTCCCTGCAGCCGTATTTTCCTCCTACATACAGTACACTTAGTGTGCATGAGCTCACCTCCTGTGTCTGAGTGCACGCAGGCATATTTATGAGTGTATTTATATTGGTGCGCTTCGCCCTCGTTTCTCACTGAGCAATCATATGGATTTCACACACACACACACACACACACGCACCATTTCTTGACGTCATTTGGCTTTGGTAAGAGAGCAGATTTGTGAGCCACTGGGGTGTCTGTGTCAGTCTGTTCACCCAATCCTAGAGAAATACAACAGCACCTGCACAGACGTAAATGATTCATAATCACGCACACGTACACAAGCAGACACACACACACAGGCACACCTGACTTTCTCTGAGCAGCCACTTGTTATTATGTTTTCTTCAAAATTTTTCCCAGCATGTCAGTCTCCCGCTTTCTAAGACACGTCTTTGGTCACAGCTTACTGAGCTGTTAAATCTGTAACGTCACTAACAACAGCAACATTAGATGGTGCCAATGGGGCATCACGTGTAAGTCTGTCAATTAGGCTTTTGACAAACGCTCAGGGGTGTGTTGGGGTGTGTGTGTTTGTATATTTAAATGTACGCACAGTTTTGTGAGTCATGACAACTGTTTCAATCTGTTCCCGCGTGCATGTAATCGCATTTCACCGTGTTTGAATTAGCGATCGGGCTTCATCGCAGAAATTAATGTACTTTAAAACCTGAATATCAAACAGCCTCATGGAGGATTTTGTCTTTTAGGATTGATGTCATACTGCAGCTCCTGTCACATGCCGTAATCTTGACGTTTCTTGCTGTCATTTTTCATTATCTTAAGTCATTAAAATACTTTGACAAGCTCCCAGAAGATTATCCACTTAAAGCCTGCTGTTCTGATCAGTATGTATGATCAGACTCTGACATTTTTCCATGACATTTTTGTGACATTTCATCCTAATGGGACCACTGAGAGGGTGGACATGGCATGCATAAAGCCATTGTGTGTTTGTGTGTGTGTGTAGACACTAGGGGCTAAATGCGCTGCAGTGCCCTGCTCAGCCTCTGCAGTCATCGCATCGCATTGGGGTCATGAGGTGCAGACGACGGTTGTGGTGTCATTAAAAGTCAGGTTGATTCTTTTTCCCTCGTTTAAATTTTACAGTATGAATTTGAGTACAGCGCTTTGAATCATGTGGGCATGCGGTTATTTGTGTGGGCAGGAAAAGGCTGCGGTTGCCTTGACGACCCTGGCATACTCGCAGTGGTCCGGCGTGTAACCGATGAATAATTCAGGGCGGTCAGAGGTGGCAGGCTTCCCCAGAAGGCTGGGATCTTGTTTCCACAAGTCACCTGTGCTGAGAGATGATCACTTCTAGCAGCTCTGCTCCAACTTGCAGCACAGACAGAGCCACTTCGTAGCATCATCACTGGGTACACTCCTAGGACATGTTGATGTAATGTCTCTATTCTGCTAAATGTTTATTAATGAATCAAGCAGCTAGATGTGCTCCACAGTAATGCTTAGGCACAGTTGTAGCTGAAATCATTTTTTTAAAAAGTACATTCATTCTCCTTTTTAAAGTTTAGAGTAATTGGTCAGCTTGTTATTTGTAGTGTAGAAAAGACTAGGGGCAAGGTCTTCCAATACTGTTTTTCTGTCCTAGCAGGGAGCTAATTGTATTCTGTCAGCATGCCGGGGTGTAAATCGTTCACATTAGATGAGCAGAATAGAAAATAGAAGGGCTTTCAGTGTCTGCAGCCACAACTGACAGGTGCTGCCCTTTAACAGGTTGTATTTCTGTCTTGGCAACAATTTAACTGACACACAGAGTTCCATTCTGCTAAATGCAGCTACCTATTTGTCAAAAGGCTGGTTGGCCATTTCTTGACAGCTAGATCTCACTTTGATCACAGTTTGGACCTCCTGAATAATGAAAGAGTAGTACAGCCACCAGATTTAAAATGGTTTAATTCTAAGATCTAATTTAAAAGAAAATAGCACTACCACAGTTTAAAAAGTAGCATCAAGCTGAGGCATACCTTATGCCTATCCATGGACACCCCACTGATGGGCCAGACAGAGGGAAAGCTTTTTAAGCCCTGTTCACACAGACTGGTTGGAGACCAGCTGGTGGCCACTGGTTGCAAGAGAAAAATGGATATTCTCTCACCAGCTGAAAATGGTTGCTGGCAGCTGCTGTGAAGTTGACCGCTAAAGTCTCGATTATGCAGGCCTAGAGATCGGTCAGCGATGCCACGGTAACCACCTGTCGCTAGGGAAAAAATGTGCATTCAATGAGTGATTGGCAAGTGGTTGCTGAAGGTTGCCGCCAGTCGCTAGCATGAAATTAGTGGCAAAGAGATGTTAGGTGTAATACCAAAAGCCTCCTTACAATTTCTTTGACCATTAGCAGGTGGCTACTAAACATTAGCAGGTGGCTACTAAACATTAGCAGGTGGCTACTAAACATTAGCAGGTGGCTACTAAACATTAGCAGGTGGCTACTAAACTGCAAACTTTAATCCCAAAATGGAAACAGTGACCGTTTGTCTTCAAAGTAACAGTTGCACTTTTTGAAATGTGTTGGTCGTAGCTCTGAGGCACCCCTTTACTCTGGAGGTAGACATTCTCCATTTGCAGGAAGGGGCTAAACACATAATCATAGAACAGTAGTTATTTCCAGCAATGGCTGTTTTCCACATGTAGCTTTTAGTAACCATTTCTCCGCAACTCTCACTCCCAAGTGGACACACTCGAAGAGCACAATCACTCAGCTAAATGTCCTTGTGCACTTTATTAGCACTTCATAACAAAATTTTCACAGCTACTGATCATAAAATAAAATGACTAAATGTGTCTTCATGTTGGAGACACATTGGATGTCGATGGATGTCATGCTTTTATAACAAATAGTAAAAGTAAGTGACCAAGGAAATTCATTGTTTGGCCTACAGAGGTTTGCAGTCTGACAAGAAAAAAAGATGAAATTCTAAAAGTGATGTCCCACTGCATTGTAAGAAATGCTCAGCACATTCTTGCTTTTATTAACTATCACCATCTCTATATAATAGAATAGCATTTCTTATAAATCTCCAGCAACAGCATGTGCACTCAGCCTGACGAAGCTCAATTAAAATATGATGACCAGTTGATCTCTTCTGTTCCATCATGCCTGTGAAATTTCTCACAAGCTTGTAAACAAACTTTCTGGCGTTCTCTGCTTTCGCTGAGGGTCCGTTACAAACCGGCTCCAAGCACGAGTGTAATTCAGATTTTTGCAGACAGGCTGAGAAAATGTTGCTGTCCCTTTATCACAGGGCTCAGGCTGAAAAGCAGACAAATCTACGGAAAGTTAGAAAACCATGAAATCCACGTGTGCCAGTTTCGTAAGTTGTTCGTGAGACGAAAACAACAACAAATGACTATTGTTTTGCTCACTAACTGTAGCTATTCTACAGCCCCATCCTCTGACTGAAGCTCACAGTGAACAGCTAACGCACATGTGATCTTCAACATAGGTCACATGCCGTCTCCGCAACCTGAGAGGACCGAGCTCCTATCAGCTGATCAGTCACAAATGCCAACATCAGCAGCTGCTGTGTGATGGCGGTGTGTTGCCATGACGACCGGGCTTCCTGAGCCACGTCTCATCCATAATGGAGTGATCCCGTTGCCTTACAAGGTGGCCTTTTGATGGCACCCATCGGCTAATTAGCCCGCCTTCTGCTCATCAAGTAACAGGCCAAGTCAGCCCGTTGGAAGGTGGTCTGATGAGACGGACGCCGCGAGTTCACCTCAGTTCAGCACTCATGTTGGACATGTGGATGGCTGACTGTCTCCTGAATGCTGCCCAAGTCTACCTGAGACAGCTTTACTAATGATAATCGACGTTTTAGTCTCTGCTTGAGACAATTCTCTAACTGAAAAGTTTAGTTGAAAGTAGTTGAATGAGAGACGCAGAGAAACTGGCAACTCTAGATAAAGGTGTAAAATGGGACAAAAGAGGCTTTTTGGGGCAGCTGTGAGAATGAGAATTTGAAACTGTGAGATGTGTGTGTGTGTGTGGATTTTTTTTTCCTCATAATGTGACAAGGGTGAAAAAGAAATGCACTCACCGTGAAGAAGTGTGCAGGGAGGTTAGGTGAGGCCGGGTTCTCCTCGCATCTGAAGCATGAGAGAAATCTACTTCAAAGTAAAGTGAAATCAAGTGTGGAGAACCCAAAAATAGGCACTGATGCATTTCAGAGATGTTAGCCTTCGCCAGGGCACTGCTGGTTGACTCCTTATCCTTCCACTTCAAGAGGGACTTGATTTTTGAAGACGTTTAACCTCATTGTAGCGCTTCTGCTGCCTTCTGCTTTCAGGGTGCATTGAGTACTTGAAGAACAATGGTTGGCTGGTTTGGGGGGAATGCTCAAATTGACCGATCAGGTATGATAATTAATTCCATTTAGTTTGTGGTGAAAATAGTGAAATTCTCACCAAAGTGCACCTCTTGACCTGTGTAACTTGGCACTGTCACAGCTGGGTTAAGCGTACGATCGTGCTGGTTTTTCCCACCATTCGAATGAAAGTCCTGCACAGAACCTCCGCATACTGCCACACAGACTGAGACGCTGCAACCGCTTGAAAACTTGAGTTTGTGGAAAAAAAACACGGTGTGTGTGACGCGATTTATCTGTCGTTTAGGAGAATACAGCAGCATCTTCTTGTGCCTTCAGTGGTATCAATGGCTGAATCAGTGTGATGGTGATGATGCTTAAAGCTGCCAAACCAAACACGCGGAGCTAGCCGTGATGGCGTCCCCTTGTGACAAGGGAGGAGCCATAAGTAGCTTGTTTGCTAAAAGCATAATCTTTTGCTAGGATGCTTGGAGAAACTTGACTCTGATCTGTCACAGGTTCAGTTCAGTAACCTAAGATGACTGATCAGCACAGAGTTGTAGCGGTGGTAATTAGCTGTACACAAACTGTTTAGTTTAAGACGTTTTAACTTGGGGATCTATTATGAGACTTGACTCCTGAACTCAGGAGGTAGAGCAGGTCAGCTGCTGATCGGAAGGTTGGTGGTTTCATCCCTGGCTCCACCAGTTCACATGCCTGGGAAGTTACTAACCCCATTTGCTCCCCAATCCATCGGAGTATGAATTTGTGTGAATGGTAGAAAGAAAGCACTTAAGCATAGGAGAAGGTGCTTGTGTGATTGGGTAAATGTGGCATGTTGTATAAAGAGCTCTGAGTGCTCCAGGACAGTAGAAAAGCTCTATATAAGAATCAGTCCATCAACCATGTACTCTCTTTTGGAGACGGCGGCAACTGACCTGTCGGGAAACTGGGCTCTTCTTCTTTTTTATTAACTAGTTGGACATTTTTAGTTGTAAAAGATACCTTGCTTTGTGCAAAAAATAACAAAAGAAAACTAGTTTAAAGGTGTATTTATCACAATTCAGAACTATGCCTTCAATGCTCCAAATATTTCTCTGGATGTCTTTTGTAGCTGCCCTTTCTTGAGCTCCCGTTGCAAACACTAAAAGCGTATGAACTCAGACGTGTTAATGTACCCTCTTGTGCTTTGATCTGAGGAGCTGAATTACTGATGTGTTCATGGTTTTACTATCTCCTGCTTATTTGTCCTGGCCTCTATTTCTATCTGCAATCCCTGTGACTATAGAAAATACGGTTACTGTTCTGTGTCCCTGTTATTACACTGACAAGGAATCCAAATTGCAACTTTATTGAACCAAACCATCCACGTTCACAAGCTCCCTCGTTATCTATTTTGCAGAGAGCAGGACGGGGAAGAATTTCTGTCTTATTGAATAAAGGATGCTGTCGAAGTGGAGCCTCCTGCTCTCAGGAACCCTTGCATCGGCAGAACCCTGGGAACCATAGATCACAAAGGGAAAGAGTAAATCGATGAGGATGAGAAGTGGGCAGCAGCAGAGAGGGAGGATAATGAAAGAAAATAGAAAGAGATAAGGACAGATGAGTGAAATGTAGAAAAAGCAAAGCACTCGGCACTGATTCAGCAGAACGCATCTTTAGATCTGCTGGGTTATATGATCTCATCATGAAGGTTGTAAAAGTCAACTCTGGATGAACGAATGGACATAATACTCACTGTTTATTATAGCTTCAAATTCTGCAATATTGGAAATACTGGAAATAATTTATACTTATGCTTCCCCCCGTCTTTAACCCTTCTCCCAACAGAGTCGCATAAAGTTTGGCTCGATGACGGAATTAAAGATCAAAGCCTTGGATTGAATCTTTGAACGTGTGCACTATTAATAAATGTGAGCCTTGAGCTCGTGCTTCTCTTTGATTCCTGCGCTGCAGCGTGTGGATTTTGGTTCTGAAAGTGCAACCGTGGCAACTTTCTTGTTCGACTGTGGACGTTTCTGGTTTTCCGCGTCAACGACGACACGAGGAAATGCGAGCAAAAGCTTTGAGGTGATCTGAGCTTTTTGAAAAACTACAACAAACACAATTTGGAGTGTTTTTAGCTTAATGACTGAGACTCTGTGAAAACTACTCTGATGATGTCAAACCGGTGTTCTAAGAAGAAGTGAGCCCGCCTTTTGAAGCGGATGTCCAGAGATTAAAGGAAGCGGACATGAACCAATAGACCGCATTTTGGTTATTCTGCCAAAAGTTGCAGTAGCAGAGGCACAGTGACCCAAATGACTCAGCTGACTGTTTTTGCTGTCAATGCGGAAATTTTCATTGGAATTACCGGCCGCCCTCTGCTGCCATATTCATCCTTTCGTGCTGTCGTGCTGTTTCCCCACGGTGCTGTATATAAAGAACCGGTATGACAGCTACACCCTCCACATCCTGCCACCATGTTTCATTCTCATACGGGACATCGAATAACCCTTCACCCCTCCTGCATGCTCGAAGTGGCACCATCCAATATCCTCCGAATGTTTGAGTGGTAGACAGCGACTGCCGCAATATCTCAAAGCACAAACACATCACTTATTGCTTGCATCCAAAAAAATCTAGTTTTCTCTGCAGCCTTTAATTTACATAATCATCACGTAGCTCTGTAAACATCGATGACATCCGCACACCAAACATTGGTCACAAATTGACAGTTTCTGTAAGTTCATGAACATCTCAGTTTCTGAAGTAAATATTTCCTCTGGGAAAACGAATGCACCGGCCTCCCTAGCCTCTTTTTTATCTCAGGGGGAAATATGCGCCCAAACTTTTTCAAAACCCATCCAGCCGACTGAAGCTGGCGTCGAATTAAAATATCTTTCTGCTGATGAAATAAGGTTTTACAGTAGTCTCTTAGAACTACAGACGAAAAAGAAAAAGCGTTCTGCTACAAATATGCAGTGCCACGTCTGAACTTGTATGCTTTTCATCTGTATCATCTATTTTTTTTTCCCTTTCCTGTCTCCCTTTTCCCTCTGAAAGCAGTAGGGCAGTGGTTATAGGACGGAGCCAAAGTTTGGTTACCAAAGGCAAAAAAACCCCAGAGGAGATGAGAGGGAGGCACAGAGATGATTACAGGACAGGAAGAATTAAAGCAGACATTGGAAGGAAAAGAGAGTGCCATGAGGTGGAGAAGATGCGGGGAAGACAAACGCATAGAAAGAGAAGATCTTACAGTGTTTGGTACTGCTGGGAAACAGAATGGAGTAACTGTAACACGTGGCTTGATGTGGAGTGACAGATGGACACTGGGATTTGAAGTCTGTACGACCTGCTCTGCATGTGTTTGCTGTTAGGTTGGGTTTTTTTTCACTAAAATTGAATCAAGTAAATCTGACACACGTTGTAATGTTATCACCCACCCACTCAAAGCGAGAGGGAGACGAGGGCGAGTGCGGATAGTTAAGCTGCAGGATGGGCGGCAAAAAACACAATGAAAAATGAAGCAAGGCGAAGAGAGAAAACACAGAGAGGTTGGAAGTGTGAATCACGACACAGGTGCAACATTTTGACATCTGCCAAAGTGATGAGAGTCGAGTTTGATACTGTAATTCACTGATGCAGAGTTCTGTTCATGCGCCTTGCCCGAAGGTCTCAGGGATTCGTCCGTGTGCCAGTCACAATACAAATACAGAGAGAAAGTCTAGCTCATTCTACAGATTCGACTTCAATGAGAAGCAGCTTTTTAATGTTATTTATATTCGAATATAATATAGACATATATTAGTAACTAGGTTTGTCACTGACACTGTTAATGTTTTCCTTTCAACAAACGATTTGGGTTCAGTGTAGAGAAAGTAGAAAGTTTAGAGATGCTGCTTACTTCTGGTTACGTTTTGTTGGCTATTTCTGACCTTACTGAAAGAATGTATCTTTATCTCAAGTGTAATTAACAATGTATGAAGTGAGTTTAATAATTAAAAAGAAAACATAATTTCAAATCCATCCGTATTTCGTCAATATAATTCCTAGCTTTATTCTCATAAATTACTAAAGGGAAACTCTGGGATTCAGAATAACTGTGTGGAAAGAAAAGAAAGCTATTTTCCAAGGTCACCGTTTCATGAAAGAAGTTAATCCTGGGTTGAGAGCAACAATGTGGTGTATATATAGTGAGGCTGGTAATTACGCTGGCAGATGTTAGCACAGCATGATGACTAGCAGGTTTAAAAATCTGGCTCTGCCTAAAAGGATCAAGCTGCCTTAAAACAAAGCAGGTCAACTTAAAAAATATATAAAATGTTAAAGAGTGAGCTTTAGGCAGGCTTGTGGACATGTGTTGTTAAATGGGATGGTCGAGCAGGGCTCCAACTAGCTTGTTAGGCTCATCAAAAATAAAACAAACAAAAAGAAAAATCACTTAAAAATTGGCTGAAAGTTGAGTACAGTGCACAGACTTCCTGTCTCCACAAACATACATTAAGAGACGTAGCTGCCCTGTTACAATGGAGCACTTGGAGCTACACTGGCGAGCGCCACCCTTTAGCCTCGCCCTTGCTTTGGACTGGAGTGGGCATTCATTTTCCCAAAACGTGGGACTGCTGTGGAGGGCCACACTGATAAGACAAACCCACTTCTGGCCTATGTGGTGCAGTCATCCACAACAGTCCCAATTTCTTCCTTTGGGAAAATGAACGGCCCACCCTGGAGTCTGGACAAACACGGGACTGATCTGGATCTGGAGTCAAGCTAAGCTAATCACCCTTCAGTTGCAGATTCACCAAATGGAGAAGCATTATGTATTTCAGTGATCTTGCTCGTTGTTCCTGCTCATGAGATGCTTCCTTAATTACCAGTAGGAAGCCCCATGTTGTCACTTGTCTTCAGGACGTTTGTCTGCATGCACTATTTATGACATCACTCACATTCTCAGCTAGGATCTGCTTTGCACAATGTTCAGGCGCCTAGACATCCTCCCGGTGACATGTTTTTTTTTTTAAATTCATTGTCCTCATTTGCACATTAACGGAGTGACATCATCAGTTCTTCTCACTTTCTGAACAGTCATACGTTTCAGCTTGTTTGCACCGCTGCTACAAACAGCATATACAATACATCTGGAACGAGCTGATTGTCACTGCTCGGCTGTGGAGCGCAGTCACCGTAAATGAAGCTATAGACTCTCATTTCTTGCTTTTTATTGCATTCTCGTCTCGCTCTCGCACTCCGGGCTTCCCTCCCTGTTTAGTGAATTTCATTCTCAGTGTGTACGCTATCCTGAGCAGCAGGCCTCCACGATGACTGAAGCAGCTTTAAAACACCGTGCACGAGAACAACGCTCGGGTTTCACAGCACAGCGTTGCTGAAAGAGAAATAAGGAGGTGTGAGGCAAACACGCGGCCCGGCAGGCCTGACTTCGCTGGGTATTTGAGATTCCCGACCAGCGTCGTGTTGTTTCACTTTCTCCGCTCTTCAAGCAAAACAATTTAACCCTCGTTTTGCTGTTGGCTTTGTGTTCCGATGTGCAGCAGTTGGCAAATCTCACATTTGGCATTTTTACGATGAGGGCTGAGTGTATACAGAGAGGCTGAGACTTTCCAAATCCCTAAAGCCTCTTCTGTAGGGACGCCCGGCCGATCCCTGCTTCTCCTGCTTGGTCCAAAGATCTGAGCTGTGATTCCCTCTGGCAGGAGTTTATAGGGACACTCAAAGCTTTATTACACCAAAGCCCTTTCCAGACAAGTAAAATGACATGATAACGGATGACATTCTGCTCTATAGACTGGTATGGAGATTTCTCTCTGTCTCTCTCTGCTTGTGCCCTTTTACAAATGTCTTTTCAGATGTGTCCTTATACCCGTTACTAGCTGATCTTTGCTCTGTGTAGCTTAGCGCGGATTTTTATCTTGATGACATTTAAATGTTGTTCTAGGTCGTATGGAGTGTGCTTTCTGCTTAAAATGCTTATCGTGCACAGGAAAAACAAGACAAACTACACCATAAATTTACTTGTAGGACCTGTGGACTCACACTTCAGTCCTCGCAGCGCTGCGCCGCTGAGCTGGACAGGGTGCGAGTGAAGTGTCTCGCCACGGCGGAGGCGGTCAATGAGCTTTTAGCTGTTGGAAGAGCCAAGCTGGATATCTCCCCTCGTTTTCAAACTTTATACTCAAGCTAAGCTGCCTCCTGCCTTCAAATGTCTATTTATGATTTTAAGATCACGTTTAGCCCCAGTCCAAAAAAAGTCACTAACCTTAAGTCCTCGTACATTATTCCTTGGAGTTTACAGTGATGTCTAACCCTTTTCCTCCGTGTTTTCTTGTTTATAGGCATGGCTCCAGAGGTATGGCTACCTCCCTCCTGCAGACCCCAGAATGTCGGTGCTGCGTTCTGCCCGAGTCATGCAGTCTGCTATCGCTGCCATGCAGCGCCGCTACGGCCTAAATGTCACAGGCACGCTGGACAGCAACACTATAGAGTGAGTCACACACCTTTAAAAATACCCTTAAAGATGCCACAGTATGAATTATGTGCAAGGTTCACGATGGGTTTATTCCGAAAATAAGAAAACACGGGTGGGAGTAGAACAGGAAGCGGCTGAGTGTAAAATTACAGCTACAGCTGTGCTGTTTGCTTTGGTCATTTCTTCTGTTAGCCTGCATGCAAGCAATTACTGTGGATATGTTGAATTGCTCTGGTGGCTTATAAAATATTACTGTTACATCTGTGTGGTTAATTAAGAAAACGCCTTAACATCAGCCAAAAGAGAGAGATGTGATTTTTATGATTTGATAAACAGTCCCCGACTTAAAATCTAAATGCACCCAGGGCCTCGGGCATGCTGTAGCTAGATGTTTTATTAATTTGAGGAGGGAAAACACACTGTAAACTGTGTTTCTTTTTTTTTTTTTGTAGGACTCGCAGTTCAAGCGTACGAGACGTTTTCAAAAATGGAGGTATAGCCTGTTTGTGTTTCCGTTCGCCCCGTGTTTCATTTTTAAGGCGAGCGGAGTAGTTTTGGCAGACGCAAAGTTGGCGTAGCGTAGAGTAAGCGGGGCTTATTAATGTGATCAAAGAGAGTTTTTGCAAGAGTACACCTCCGATGTCAGATCAAAGATTTCAGAATATTTTAGTATTAATAGACAGTGGAGGAGACAGAAGAGCTGCGACTCCTGTGAACAGTCCAGCCTCTGCCTAGCAACTACAAGCAATCAAGCGGGTCAGGCAGCTCTGCATTTTCTTTTTTCCTTTTTTTTAGAGGAAAGACTCATTGTTATATTATATCTTGTCTGCACACAGTGGAGTGAAAACCCACCTGGGGCTCCCATAAGTCTTTAAAGAGATGTTTTTAAATTATTCATCTGGATGAGAGCGGCAGTTGCACGTGGGTGCAGATCATCTGTGTTTTTAAAGCAGCCCTGGATTTACCCGGGTTTAACCTCGCCGCATTATACCTGCAGATCACTAAAACAGTGCTCGCTGACATTTGTGCGCACCAACAGCGAAGTACCATCCACGCTACACGTAGCGAATGAGCTCACATTGGCCACTGAACTGTGATGTGGCAATGTGGTGGCCAGCTATGTGAGGCAGACTAACAGCTATGCAACCACTGGGCTGAAACAGAGTGAAATGTGATGAGCTAACAGTGCCTGTTTCTTTTTTCCCCCCCTTCTGCTTCTCTCGATTAATGTAGGGATAACACGATAAGGTGAGGCACCATTTTTGTACATACATGTAGTTTTATACTGTGTGGGTGTTACGATGAAGTACGTCTGAAGCACTCTGTCATCTTTGCATTTCTTTTACATATAAATGTTCAAAATCATCATACTGAATCATTTTCCACATCTGTTCAGTGTGGCACTGACTCAGAGTTGGCTCCTGTGAGCCAATGGCATCACTGTGTCGGAGGTGGGGTGGGGGGAGGTAATGTGCGGCCGCCGATATAAACCTCGTCCTCCCCGCCTCTCTCCGCAGATGGATGAAGAAGCCCCGATGCGGGGTTCCTGACCAAATAGGGGGCGTGTCCAGATTCAGTGTCAGGAAACGACGGTACGCCCTCACAGGACAGAAGTGGCAACACAAACATATCACATACAGGTTGGTGGATTCAGCTTTTCTTTTGTTTTCAATGGCATTTCAGTGTTTCATTATAAAACGGCTACCTAGCACCACAGCATGCTCCGAAAACCCCAGAAACACAGCCCAACCCGTGAGGAGATCAGAATCACCAGGGCAGGCGTGTGGGAGACATGGAGACCTGCTCTCTGACAGCAGGGCTGTCAAACATAAGGCCCGTGGGCCCATGAGATTCTACCTCTGCTAAAGACTTCCCACGTGCCCATTTATGGTACATCAATGTAATTAACAGATTATTAAGCGACAGACGGTTTGTTTTGTTTTTTAGAAAAGCCTACAGAAAGTAAATAAATAAATAAAAAAAGGACATTTTCCGTGGATGAACCAACACTTCTGTGTAGGACAGTCTGGCCAATGAGCTGCCAGGTCCGTTTTACACATTAATTTCATGCAAAGAGTCACATGACAGATGTCTTTCCCTTACTCTAGCAGCATTTCTTTATTATGTAGAGAAACTATTGAAATTGCACTTCTCGTTTCTTGTATCGAGACATTTCAGAGATGAAATGTGTATTTAAAGTTCTTTACATAGACCGATAGAGGGGGGTTCACTGTCCCGGCCTACTTGAGATCAAAGTAGGCTGTATGTGGCCAACCACGTAAAATCAGCTTGACAGCCCTGATTTCACTACCCCATTTCCACGCGAAGATACAAAAGCAAAGGTCAACTAAAGTTCCACATCACTCAGAGCCTTAAACATCACATTAACATCTCAGGCGTGTCCTTCAAACCTCACACCTCACCCCCGGAGCAGCCTCGCTCCCGACACAACACATAGAACAAACGCAAAGAGAGTGCACGCGCACCGGTGACCTCACCGATTTCATAATTCACCAGAGCGTTTTCTGACATCCACATACATGAGTAATAATGTATAGGACGGCTTTCTGTGGTTATATAATTTTTCTCTGCTGAGATGTACCGAGTAGCCCAAATTGTGTAATGTTTCATGTGTGTTATTCTGTTGCTTGCCCTCAGCTACGTGTTTCATGGATAATCCTCCAGCGGTGTTCGGGTTAGGGTTAGTTTCTCATTCCTCATTCCTGCTAAATGTAATGTGTGGCTCAGTGGCCTCGAATAACCTTTTCCTTTTTTGGGGATTGACTTGAACTTGAGCACGTGGTTCGTTTGCAGCATCACTGATAAGAAACCAAGCCGATGAGACGGATCGATGCAGAGTGGAGGAGGAGAAGGGTGGAAATGAGGAGAGAGGAAAGAGAACAGGAGAAGCAGATTCAGAGAGGAAGACAAGAGCTTAGAGGAGGAAACCCTGGTGGAAGGCAGAGGGTGCTCTCTGACAGATTAGGGTTATGTAAATGGATCGGACCATTTTGACTGTGTGTATTTGTGTGTGCACGTGCATCTGTATCTATATCTATACACACATACACCCACACCAGTGACTGCACACAGTCTTTGGACTCCCAGGTGTCTTTTACTAAAGGGACAGGCACTACCCCAAGACAAACACTCTCCTGGTATATAAGTTCAAATGTAGAAATCTAACTGAAAAATGGATATCTTGTTATTATTTCTCCCTGAAGAACCTCTGCCTTTCTGTTACAGGCTTCAAGCATTTAAAATAGTCCTGAAAAAATAACACTGACATTTGGAAAGTATAACAAATGCATGCGAGCCCCAGGTGTGTGCTGGTCTCTGTGTAGCCACATACAGTACTTTCTGTGGGGAGGCACTAATTAGCTTTGGCATCCCTACTGTTTTCCCTGCATGCAGGTGCTATTACAACACATGAGTTGCATTCGGAGTCATTATCACCTCACAGTATGGAGTTTAATATGCGATGTGGCCTCAAAGCAGGCAGGGATCATTTCCATTTGTTATTTTGCAGCTTGGCCCTGCATGTGTTACCCTCTTTATCTGGCTTGTCCTTAAAATAGGACACAGATACAGAGGGCTGGGTCACAGGCTCGTATGAAAACCATCTTTTTTCATTCCTCGAGTGGCCTCAGTTGTTGATAAGGCCTTTCACAGAGAACAGGACAAGGGCATGTATTCACACAGAAACCCCAGTGTTTATGTGTTACTTTTAATCCCAGGGAAGACATTTATACCTCTGTGACTCTCTCTGGGTCAGCTGATATTGATTCGAAAGACGGACTGCTTCCTCGTCTTTGTCACGTTTGTACTTCAATCTGCTTTACATAAGCCCTTTAAAAGACAAAGTGGCTATTCGTGATGCCTCTTTAAGTGGTCTCAATTAGGTAGGAACAGTTAGCTTACTCAACAGCCAATCTTCAAGATGATGTTCAAGATTGTCTGTGTAATTTAAGGCTTTGTCAGCTCCCAGGTTAAGATGACAGCATTTATTACTTTAAATTGTAGAACAGCTCAAAATTCACACAGTTTTAAGTTCAACTTAATATGAGTTTCAAACTTATCGTATGTCTATGAAGAGAAGTGTACGGTGTTCAACGGTCAGCGTTTTGACCAGTGTGAAACGCTTGTAGAGTTTTGAGCTTTGTGGTTGTACTCGGTAGTATGAGACGCGACAGTTGAAGTGAACATGGTGAAGTGAATGGAGATGTTATCAGTTAAAGATATATTAGAGTCTCTTATTTTGAGGAGCTTCTATGGAGCTGAAAGGAGGTTGAATGTAGGGTTTTTTTCTTTCAGGTGGACAAAAACAAAACTCTGGCTGCTAATTCTTGTCTGTCTCGGCTCAGTGCGTGCACCAGCTGCTGTTTGCCTGGTGGTGGAGGTTTAAATGTAGGCTAGCAGGAAGTATGCTAGGACATCAAAATATGACATAGCTCTTAAAAAAATAAATAAATAACAGCATCTTCGTCTTTTATCATGACGTATGCTTTATTACCTTCTGAACTCCTCAGTTCTGAAATCATTATCAGAAAGAGAAAGTTTTACTAGACTTTGAGAGCGCAATTAAAGCGAACATGTTCCTGGCAGAGTGGCGGTCGGCCGTCAGCGACTCAGTCTTGAAACGGCCGACAGAGAAAGAAAAGCAGATTGTGTTGTGCTATAAGCAATTAAGAGCAATTTAAAGGAGCGTAGCAGGTGATTCAATAGCAGAGTATTTATAATTCCCGACCAGCCTTTGTGCCTCCCTCTTCACGAAATTTGATTCAATAATGAACCGGAGCTTACGTGCGCTTTAAATTTGCAGTATATATAAATGTGCCTTGCAGCGGCAGACAAAGGCGTTCTGATAATATTTATTCCTATTATGGAAAACGACAGCGCTGACAGCCAAACACAGAAACTGTGAAGAACTCAAATGAAAACGGGAACAAAGGCGACGAGGTGACGGAGGGTACACAAAGGAGACGAGGTGGATGCGAGGCGATAACAGGGAAGTCTTGAAAAGACTTGAAGCAGTCGAACAAGAAAACAAAGAAACTGACACGGAGCTCACGCTTTATTTACACACTTAAATTAAACATCATCATTTCTCCCAAATCAGACGCTGCGGCAGAATAACACAGAGCGGCGTGTGTTTACAAGTGTCTTAAGTTGACTGATGTAAGCTACACCTATCTGTCTATCCCTGGAGACGAACCAGATTTTAATAGAGCGTGACACTGAGATATTGTCAGAGTAGAATAAAGCGGAGAGAGGTTTTTCCTGATTGCCCGAACCAGACTGTGACTCTCAGCAGGCAGTGGACTGTTGATAATCCTTAATTAGAAAATAAATTCCAGAGGCAGGAAATTGTCCCATCCTCTCCACACCTGCACCGACTCAAAGCCGGCGGGGGAGGACTCAGCTGTTTTCTCTCACAAATCGCTCCATTTAGCTCTCTGTTGGCGAGCAGGACGAGCGTGAAATGGCAGCGTGCAGGGAAAAACGGTGATAGTTGGGGTTTTTTTCTTCTTCCTGTTTGGTGTAGTGAGATCAGAGATTGACGTGCAGCGATGTTCGCCTCTTTCGGCCCTTGTGGTTGAGCTCACTGTCGGTTTCTGCCTTGCCATGTCTCAGGCTTCACAGGACTTTATTTTCTTCCCTGATTCGATTCTGTTCTTTAATTGTGTCTGTTTTCTTTTTCCTCTGAGTGGTCATCCGGCACAATAAGCCACTCTCCAGTGTGTTTATTTTACCCAGTCACGTGAGCTCCCGAGAGTCTGATTAGACCGATTTACAATGGATTTGCTCATTTTGACAGCTGAAAGAGAAATCCAGATATGAGGCTTACCGGGGCATGATGATAAAAAGAAAATGATTTGGACCAGTCTAACTTTACCTCCTGTTTTTTATCTCACATCTCTGCAGCATAAAGAACGTGACGCCCAAAGTGGGCGCTGAGGAGACCCACGATGCCATTCGGCGAGCCTTCGACGTGTGGCAAAGCGTGACGCCGCTGCGCTTTGAGGCTGTGCCCTACAGCGAGCTGGAGAGGAGCAAGAAAGACGTGGACATCACCATCATCTTCGCTTCAGGTTTCCACGGCGACAGCTCACCCTTTGATGGCGAGGGGGGCTTCCTGGCCCATGCCTACTTCCCGGGGCCGGGAATAGGAGGCGACACACACTTTGACTCAGACGAGCCTTGGACGCTGGGCAACCCCAACCACGATGGTAAGGGTGGTATAAACTGTTGACACTCATGGCTTCATAAGCTCGTTGCAGAAATATAAGAAAACTAGACATCAGTCATAAAACAGTGGTTTTTATTGAATATTTACATCAAAATAGTCCCAGCAGCTGGACCAGAAGCTAAACTGCTGACCTTACACCTCCTAATCCACTGCTGCTAATTGGTTTTCTGCAGTGACTGAGAGACTTTGCATCTAATAAAGTTTAAAGTGAGTTTAATTCACACACAAAATGTCCATAAAACACAAACTTGTCACACTGTCCTTGGTTGTGCATTCATTTTAACGTTAAACAGTGGTGGAAGCTGCCATTGATTTCAGGTAACCTGCAGTGATGTTAAACACACATCCTTACTTTGGAAAGCAGAAAGGAAATGCGAGTACTCTGCCCCTTTTTTTTTACACTTGCCTGTTTTATTTCACCAAAAGTGGACATGAATGATGGACACAGGAATATCGTGATCCCTGAGGCTCAGCCGCGCCTCCAAAACAGTAAAACAGGAAATTGTTTTCCAACCTGTCGATGTGGTTTTATGGATACAGATAGGTTTAATACTTTTTTTCATATTTCTACATATTTACTGTGATAATTGTGAACGTAGAAGTGTATTTTGTGTAGAGTACGTCTGCTCTCAGTGAGCCACAGGTCGTGATGCTGTCGATTTTGCCAGGTCGGTTCACTACTCATTCCTTGCTCTGCTCTGGTGTGATTTACAACAGTGATTTGCTGAGGCTTGCTCCGTCATCTCTCTTTCTCAAAGCAGATACCTCCCCGGCTGAGCAGCAGTAATCATATCCCCTCTCGCTCTGCGCTGATCTTAAGCCCGTGCCCTCGCTGAGTACTTGCCCTTGGGGCCTTGCAGCCCACCTTTAGCTGGGCCTGCATGTCAATCTGTTGTGTGCGGTGCAGTCTGAGCAGCCGTGGTGCCGTCCAAGTTACTGTGCTGAGGCACAACAGATGTTTTTGTGTATCGGTGGCAGCCAGGCCTAGGTGAACCGCTGAGCTCTGTGCACCCTTCAGCGACAGTCAATGAAGAGTGAGAGAGAGTGGAAAGAAAGGTCTGCAAAGATGGTCCAAGCAGAATCAGATTTGTCCGAGTTTGTAAAATCCCTTGTTAAATCCTAGGAGCTGACCCACCCTGCTGTCAGTGAGTCATGAGCCAAAAAACAATAACAGTGGTGACCGAGTGCAGCGCAAGGCGGTGCTCTTAAGAATAAACAACACAGAAAAAAAAGTGTATATATATATATATAAGATAGGTTTCCGAGTGGGAAGGCTGTGGAGATAACATCAAGCAAAAGAGAGGATAACAGAGTGTAGCACAGTGTCTCTAGACAAATATTGGAAGTTCAAGCGCTCATAAGAGAGACAGAAGGAGAGGGAAAGACTGAATGAGCAGCTTAGCGAGGAGTAAAGAAAACATTTGAAGAGGAAAGGCAAGAGAGGGAGATGAGTGGGAGCTGGTGAACACTACGCGTTGGAAGTGGGAGTAAGTAACTTGCTGTTGAAGACAGAATTTTAAGCAGGACGAGGGGCATTGGTAGGTTCAGACAGAACGCAGTCAACGGCTTTTCTTTAAGGTTTGATAGATCAGAGGGACTCTCTGTCAGGATAACCATAACCTCTAGTAGCTGCGGGTTCATTCTGCTCTGCTCTTTGACAGGATACTTATGTATTA
Source organism: Hemichromis elongatus (assembly GCA_015108515.1). Classification (NCBI taxonomy): domain Eukaryota; kingdom Metazoa; phylum Chordata; class Actinopteri; order Cichliformes; family Cichlidae; genus Hemichromis; species Hemichromis elongatus. The sequence continues at coordinate 27,708 of VUQR01010069.1, read as the reverse complement.
ACATACATACATGCAGGTAAAGACCAGAACGTTACCCACGCGCACGCTGAGAAGCAGCTGTCACCGAAGGCCACGATTCACTCCCTTCAACACACAGACTCCTTTCCTCCCCTCAGTGCAGTATTAATACAGCCCTGCTGTGGCCCACACTTCTGTGAAAACATCCCATAATGCAGGCACTTCCATTACGCTGTCTCCAGCTTTCTTTTTTCAAATGGGAGTGTGTACTGGCTGAATCCCAGCTGCTCGCCGTGGCGGGGGCTGCTCTTATTCCTGTGTGACGGCCGGCGTTACACTTAAATGGGTTTTGAAGACACGTACAGCTCAAATCTGCCTTTAACCAGCCTTTTTTTTCCTTTCTTATCCTGAAATGTAACAATTCCTATGCCAAAAACTATTGCAAATATCAGGCTCTGTATCGCTCTGCCAGATTGTTTTTCTCATCTTGGCACGGTCGCGAAGCTTTGAGGCATAGTGTAGCTTTTGGCAGACGAACACTTAAAAACTGTAAGATAATAGTACCGCAAGCAATAACGCTACAGCTTCAGTGCTAATAATTAAACATAGTCCTGTTTCAGTGCAACGTGTACTGTTGCAGCCAGCGTAGCTGTGATCAGATTAATATATCGTGATAGAATCTCTGCAGTATTGCTTCAGTTAGCGGCGTTTTTATTTCATCTCGTAAACACATAAAGTCTGAACTCTTTTGCTCTGGCCATTTATTTGCTCGTCAGCGAGACGAAACCAAAAAGAAAAAGAGAGCGTGTACTGTGTTTTAAAGCATTTACAGTTACTCCTGTGTTTTTGCATCCTTATACAGTAGATGGATGGTAATGGATTATAAAGTGTCACATACGTGCAAGGTCCTCGCTGTCAAATAAAGGCAAAGAAATGATAAAATGTGTTAGTGCTAACAGCTCAATGAGACGCCAGAAAAACTGCACAGAGGTTCTAATGATGGGAGGCTAGAGAGACGAGGCTCTCTCTGCAACTGTGGAGAGTTGTCATAAATTGCTCTTACATGGATTTTATTGGCCAGTGCAGTACATTTCTTATTTTTGACCCTGCGCTCTTTAATGGAGCTTTCTGCTCTGGCACTCCCGCTGCGTCGATATTGTATTCCTGCTCAAACAAACTTAAGCTGAAGTGATGCTTCCTAGATTATGACTAATGTGTAAAAATGGAAATGATGCAATGAATTTACAATGAAATATCTCCAGAAGGGTTTTTTTCTTCATGTCGTTCCTGTTGGCTGACTTACGATTTAAGAGTCAAGGATGCGAAACCCAGTTCACCTTTGTTTATCTGGAATCCAAGGCAGTGAAATCGCGCACGCAGATGTTCATTTTAATCTAGATTTTTATGGCGGCGGAGATGGATAATTCCATATATTTCCAGTGCATGCTGTTTCAAGGATTTGTAATCCATCTCTGATTGATCCCACGCTTTGTAGGAACAGCTGGGAATGATGTAATGTTTGCTCAGACCAGCACATGATTTTTAGCCTTTCAGTTCTTTTTCTCATCCTTTTTTTTCCTTTCAGTCTCCTCTCCCTCCTTCTCGTTGTGTTTCAACGTTACAATCCCACACAGGCACATAGCAGAGATGAGCTGCTGTCCGGTAAGCTGTCATACATAATCCTCCCCCTGCACTGTTGTCGAGAGAAAAGAAAAACATCAGTCATCACAGCGACCGATGCCAGCGTCACACCGTCAGTGTTATTGTTGTTGTTTTGGACGATGGTGTCAGCGATGCACACTGGAGGGTTAATCCCTGTTTGTGCCGAGACGAATACTTGCACACATGTGTTTAAGTACTTACACGTACCGTTCCTCTCACACTCCAGCACAGGTATATTATCATATATGAATTGCCTTTTGGGTGATTTTAACATTGAATTTGTAATTCTTTATGGAACTTTTTCAGACACTTTAAATGGTAAATAGTCTGTATTTATATAGCCTTACTAGTCCCTAAGGACCCCAAAGCGCTTTACATTACAGTCATCCACACACTGGTGATGGTGAGCTACATTGTAGCCACAGCTGCCCTGGGGCGCACTGACAGAGGCGAGGCTGCCGGACACTGGGGGGCGCCACCGGGCCCTCTGACCACCACTAGTAGGCAACGGGTGAAGTGTCGTGCCCAAGGACACAACGACCGAGATTGTCGGAGCCGGGGCTCGAACCGGCAACCTTCCGATTACAAGACGAACTGCCAACTCTTTGAGCCACGATCGCCGTTAAAAGTAAAGTAATTCATTAAGAAAATTATTTTCACATTAATGGATTCCGTGTCCTGGCTATAGCAGTGCCATGTGTTTTCATGTTCTCAACAACAAGCCCAGAAATGTCCAAAGGCGAGAGCATCGTCTCAGCGTCTAATGACAATTTAATAAAACGGGAAGTACATCACCATTTGATTACGCGATGGAAAAACGAGGGCTTTAAGCAGGTGGATAAAGAACACGAGCCAACATACAACATCCCTGATTTACTTACATTTATAAATGTAAGCGTGCAAGCTCCAATCCCTGCTAAATACTGTATTATATTTTTCTATATCAATGTCAGTACCACAAATTTACTTTGATGCTGGATCACCCACCCCTGCTTTATAGTATTAGCATGGCTGCAACATTTGATAGTGTTATGTTTGGCGACTACGCACTCGTGTTGTGTAAAGTTCACACTGGCCTGTGTTGATTGATGAAAGAGTTCTTACAAGACTTAAATAAGTTTGTTTTCCTCTTTAATTTGTCATGCTTATGAAGGTCATCTCACAACGCATGAAACGTTAGCATGTAGATATTTGGAAATGATACTGTGTGTCTGTGACTGTGAAAGTCTAAACTCTGGAGAAATTATTCTCACCTGGCCGGTGTTATCGCTTTTTTGCTTCACCCTAAACTCTGTCCTCTTCCTTGTGGCGTGCGCATGCTAACAAGTTCTATGAATGAGAGCAGACTCAGACACAGATCGTATCGCACCTTTACGTGCAGGGTGTCGTGCCTTGACACGGCACTTTGGTGAGATCGTTTTCCTAGAAGTCTGCCTCTTGTGCTGCTTTCAAACAAATATTGCTTGATTTCTTTAAGCAACTCTTGTTAAAACGCATTAACAATCACCTGTAACAGGGAGAAACAGTTAGTTTGGCATATCCACCCTCATGATCTATGTACTATTTGATTTGTGTGTCCATCCTGGAGTGTGGATAGCAGCGCTGTTATGTAATCTTACCTTAAAGTGGAATACTGGAGATTTTTATTTCTCTGTACATCTCTTTCTCTCACTTGGTGTTGTTACTATCTCTGCTCTGCAAATTTGCACATCATTGTGCTAAGGATTACACAAAGATAGGTCCTAGTGTTATTTTAGCCAGAGTGATGCACAGTGAGACAACAGGGATGCAGCGTGAGGGGGTGGGTGATCAGCCAATATTCCCATTCATTGTGCAAAAACCCCGTGGCCAAAAACAGAGAGAAGTGCTCCTGGAGTTCCTGCAGCTGCTGTACAATCCCCAAATGCCTGGCTTAAGAGCCCGATGGATGGATGAATAGCTGTGACAGATCAATAGATGCAGGGATAGATGGAGGCATGAGAGAATGGGCCAAAGATGTCATAGGGTACAATTGAGAGGCGAGCAGAGGTAAATATGAAAATTATGCTGGGAGGATTGCATAAGACATCATGGAGAAATAAAATAAAAATAAAGGGGGGGGGGTAGAAGCAGAGTGCTGGAGGGCAAAGCGGAGAGGAGAAGATTGGAGGGATTTAGTGTGAACACATGGTAAGGAGTAAAGAACTAGAACTGAAGATGGAGATGAATAGATTGTCTCTTCAGCAAATCTCAACATGCCGTGACCACATTTGCAAAAGTCCTGCTTTATTTATTTATTTTGACAGTTTTCCATTTGTGCACCAGGACAAAAAAAGCTGAGGCGAATAATCATCAGCACTTACCTGTGCTTTATCACGAGGCCATCGTCGTGGGCTGAGGCCGCTGCGTTTTTCTTTGTGGAAAAATCAAAAGCGATTGATGCAGGAACAGATAAGATGTATTCCATTTAGACTTTAAGTCGTAGAGAGGTTGACGGGATTTGAAAGGGGAAAAAAAACAGCTTGGCACTAAAGAAACGTTTCATCACCCTCACTGCATACCATGACTGTACACAAACACCCAGTTTCACCCGAGGGTGACTTATAAGGCCTGGTATGTCTTCAAGGACCTCCAGCCTCCGGTAATATCAGGGGAAACTATGCAACAACACAGCATGAAGGCTAGACCTACACACAGGAAATGAGAGATTCCAGGGCATTATTATGTTCTTCACCCTTACCCCCCAAAAATGAACCGGAGAGGTTAGAAAAACACAACCTCGCCAAGGAAAAATACACCAAGAATTCAGATTTCCAGGTAGGAGGATTAGAACATTTGGGGCGGCGGGGGGGTTAGTGGGGCACTTGATAACCAAGTGAAGGTTGGTTGATGGAGCGGACGTCGGGATCGACATATTTGATTGATGGTCTTGGGAGAAAACTCTGATCCCCGATGACATTCGCCAGAATAGTTTATCATCGACGTCCAGTCCTTTTTATCTGTTGGTGCATTTAAAGCAGATGCCATTTTTTGGTGTTTTGTTGTTGTTGTTGTTTTTTCCAGATGACGATGAAAGGAGATGGATTTTTAGGCAGGCAGAGCCGGCATTGTTATGTGCAGCGGCCTCTGTTGAGTCAGGGTAGCGTAACGAATGAGAAAACAGAATACACACACACACATACGAAAGCAGAGATGTTAGAGCAGGTAGAGTACAAGAGAGAGAAAAGGAAGAGTCGTTGAGGAACTGAAGAACATATGGTGTCCTTGCAGGTTTATTTTTAGGCTGCTACTCCTACTGGGTGATGAGGAGGAAGCGGTGCGCTCTGTCTTTTCCACCCCGTTTCTCTTGTTCCCCTGTTCCTCGCTTTCATTCTTGCACTGGCTCTGTCCATTAGGTTCACTGGGTTTGGCTGGCGTAGCACTTGATGTGTTTCCAAAACACTGTTATAAAGCTGTTAAAATAGTAATGGCTACAATACAAATCAATCTAACAACAAAAATAAAAACAGTTATGTTTCAGATATATGGGGGACTGCTTATCCTGAAGCGAGAACCGGAGGAACCCAGTTTATTTGCTTGATTGACTCGCTGATATTTCCTTCTTGCTGTGGCAGGCAGTAGCATACTTAATGGGCAGCACTTGCTGGGATTGAAGAGTCATTTTGCCCCGTTGTCCAGACGGTATTTTTCCAAATGGGGAGGGTCTCTGCATGTTGTTTGGACAACGTTTTGGGAAGGGTGGCCTGTCTGCTGTCAGGCTACGGTCTTTCAGTCTGTACGCTCCTATGGTCTTATTTTAGACTTCTTATCGGGTTTTTATTTATTTATTCTTTTTAAGTCTCCTGCTCCATGTTTGGATTTGTCATTCCACTCCAGCAAGTGATGTATTTCTATTTTTCTTCCCTCGTAATTTGGTCTAATTTCCAAAGTGGCGTCTCCTCTGTGTTTTGTGGCTGGCTCAGGTTTGTGATGTCAGGAGCTGGCTCTGGGATTCCTTTGTTTGTTCACTTCAGAGGAGCAAAAGGCGTAGAGTCATTCATTTGATAAATAAATAATTTCATTAGTTAAAAGTAAAAGGTAGTGACTTTCTTCCCTGCAAGTGAAGTGTGAGTTTTACAGTGAAAAAAATATTTAAGTCCAAAATGCTGGTTTTATATCCACAAGGCCTTAAGCATGAAATAATTTGGGCCAAAAATTATTTGAGAGCAGCTAAAATGCTAGACCCAAAGTAAGCGAGCCAGTTTTCACCAGCTGATTAATTATTGAATATCAAATCACTGACCAGTCATCAACAGTTAGTTGTGTAGGCCCCACCCCCAGAGTGGCTTAACTCTGGTTCCTGATCGATCTTCTGCGGAGGCGGGGTAAGCCTGCACAGATCTTCAGCATATTCTATTATCATCATGTTTTATTACTTCTAAATCTAAAAAGAAATGAGGTATGATTTGGGCCGGTTCTCTGAAACCTGTTCCTCATTTTCTCTCCCAGGAGCAGGCGCTTTTTAAAGGGTCAAATTATTGACCTGGATCTTATTCCAGCTCCCGTTCCACCCACCGGCTAAACACACCGGATTCCTCGAAATGCTTCGATTTTTGTCCCACTGACTTCACCAGATAGACTAGAGGCTCGTTTCTGACTTAAACACGGAGCGCTGGATGCTGAAGCAAAGGACAGTGGCCATCACAGTCCATTTCCAGCATGAATCAGAGTCTATTCTCGCTGGGCTCTGGTGCTCTGCAGTGCATTGTTCAAGTAAACGAGTAAATTAATTGACAGCATACCGCTGCTCTGGAACCAGACGGAGCTCTGAAAGTCCAGGGAAAAAGTGTTGTTTCCTCAGGATCGCTAATAATGTGAAATAATGTGAAACTCATTAACTCTCAAGTGCGATTTGAATTATCATTGAAGCCCTAATGGTGTAAAATGACCGTTTAGCCTTTCTCAGCAATATTTAGTTAAATGAAAATTTATCACTTACATTTTTTCCTTTTGTTTCATTTTGTTTTGTAAATGGAGGCTGTTTGCTTTTAATTACACAACTTATGTCTGATATTTACAGGATGGTCCAGAAAAGTTCTTTCAAGGTTGTCCCACTCACAAAACTGCACTTCATCATCTGCCAGTTTCTATAAAGAATTGTAATCTTTCCTGTGCCCTTCAGTCTCTGTCTTTGTCCTATCTCCCCTGCTCTCCTGCTGCCGCTTTCTATTTCCCAGATGGAGAAAATAAATGGAGAGATTCAGATGTGGGCTCTTTTTTTTTTTCTTACCAGAGGAATAGATCTTTATCTTTTTACTGGAAACACGTGTACTTGTGGATCTCGAGGACATCAAACAGGGCTGTTCGGGCAGGTGGTAGGAACTGTATCGATGGCTGGGTCGCTGTAGGTTTGTGGGAGGACAGAGACTCAAAGAAATGTCCACACATATACAAACCCAGTGCAATGGTACTGCTTGGTAGGCAGTTTGTCTCTTGTGCCATGGATGAAATGATTTGACAGTATGGTTTGAAACAGTTGACTGGGTGCACGATGGATAGTATGTAACAGAATACATGTATATACACAACACTGTATGAGGCATATCTGTGAAATGTGATGTAATGCATACAGATGAGTATGTTAAAGGAAAAAAGTAAGAGGTTATTGGGGTTTTATGCCCCTGGCTTTGGCTCTCAGGCAGCATGCAACAATCAAGCTGGAAGGGAGTTGGCAATGGGTGAGTGTGGCACACGGGAGCTAATAATGCAGAGAAATCTCAAGTTCATTTTCTTGTTTTACAAAAGCGTAGTAACCATTATGTCACTTATATAAGTGGAGTTAAGTGCAGAAAATAGCGTTTGCAAATTAAAGCATTTGTCTTCATTTTGTCCAGCCCACTACTGAATTTGAAGCCAGGCCACCGGAGACATCGACACGACTGAAAGGACCGGGACCCCCGTATCTGTTTTAGAAAGTCTGACAGATTGCTGTACGGCAAATAAAGAATGCCATGAAAGCTGTAATACTCATGGGCTGTAACGCAGATGTTAGAATATGTGGCCACCTCGTCTCTGGATCTTCTTTTTACTACTTCTTGAATTTGCCAGGTGCAATATCTTTTCTACTCTGAGTATTATGTATCTGTGGTGGTCTACCAGTTTGGAGAGAAAAAAAAAGGAATAGTTTTTCTACTTTTTCCCAAGGAAAAGAAATGAAGAGAAAGACAGCAGAGAGATCACCATGTGTTCCTGCCCACCGTGGCTGCCACTAGAAATAGACGGCTGCCTACTGACAGCAGGATAAACTTCTGCGTGGGTGGCTGTGCTCTCTTCTGCCCCCACATATGAATACGCTCACGCACACACTTAACACTCTGAGGCAAACAAATCACACATCTCGGGAGGCTCGCCCTCCCACGGGTCAGTCAGATGCTGTCATAACCTCCTACCCATAATGCTCAGTAAACAAAAAGTGTCAACAAACCTGGCCGCGGTTCGTTTTGTTCTGAAGACACTCCTGAAATCGTATCACGTCTGCTCTGATGTGCTGTGCACATTTTCTTTGTATTTTAAGGAT
>VUQR01010069.1:0-10049 GCA_015108515.1 Hemichromis elongatus | reverse complement strand
GGGCGCGCCGCCCCCCCCCCCCCCCCCCCCCCCCCCCCCCCCCCCCCCCCACTCCCCCCACTCCCCCCTCACAGTAATTGGCCTCCCTTTTTTTCCACATGGCAATGCCAGTGCTAGATGTGGTACTAAACAGGAGAAGAGGGGGGAGGTACGCAGCTTACATCGACTACAAGGCGATGCACGTAAGGTTGAGTAGGAACAAAGTGCCAGTGGGTCTGTGTGCACGTGAAGCGGTATAACGAAATGTGAAGGAAATACGAGTGAATTGGCGTTCATTTACAGCTGTTGGCTCACAGTCCAGGCGACTCGGGCATGATCATACGAGCACCTGTGGGAAGCTAAGAGCTGTTGAGGATCGGATGTTTTGGTTTTGCTGCTTCTGTTTATTCCTTCAACTCTTTGAATTGCAGTCACAAAAAAACAGTAAAGTGCGTTCGATATGTATTCACTCATTTATATAAAAAGTTTGGCTGCTTGAAACTTTAAGTAATAAAGTACAGTCCCAATGTTTTCACTGGGCTTTGAATTTAATGACTTCCTGCGTTCTCAGAGCCCACTTCCTTTTTACAGAAGAATTCAGGCACCATTGACATTAAGCTGATGATGATGTCGCTGACTGGGATGAAAGGAAAAAAAATCCTTAATATTATTCAGATCATCAAGCCATAATTGTATCGCAAATCATCTGAAGCCCTCAAACGCATTCATCATCAATAAGCATTTAAAAAGTTGTGCTGGAGTATATCATTTTGTCCAACAACAGCTGGATTAAATAAAAAAAATTAAAAGTCTCACATGACTTTTATTTAGGACTCTCTAAATCTTGGTTTCATATTTTTTTTCCTTTAAATCAGCAGCATGACCACTACCCTATGTCATAATTCACTGTGAACAATAAAACACTCGGATATTAATATTCTCATTTTTTGTACGTGGAGTTCACTCTTTGCACATTTATATCTTTAGCCACACTAGCATGCTAAAAACGGGCATCAACATTTCCACATTGCTAGTTGGTATATCTATGTCGACTGGCTAACATGTCAGTAGTGACCCTGGAGTTAGCTAGAGCACTAACACTATCCTTTACTACTCCATCACGAAGGTCACGTAATACTTCTGACGTTTCTCTGTCACACAGTCCTCCTCCTGTTTCTGCACTTACATCTCTTCACGGCCTGCTAATAGCTTGAGTAGTAGGAATGAGAAGTCAGCGGCAGGTGAGGTAGTGGTTGGGGAGTTGCAGCATAAGAAGATGGAACCACGGTGCAAAACGAGCCAAATATCGATAGTATCGATACCAGCGCTGGTATCAGTATCGCATCAATACTAGTGTGGTAGGAGTTTTTTTCCTTTGTGTCCTTTAAATTCGGTATGTAGCCCACCATGAAAAATGTCTGAACCTTTTTGTGTTGAGTGTTTTACATAATCCACAGTATTTATTTAAATCCAAACAAATCAGCTAAACGAACATGAACTACGAGTGGTTTATGAATGAATTGTGTGGTTATACCGTTCCTTGTAAAGGATACTGTGAACGCTCTCTCCAGGCTCCTTTGTTCTTAGCCTGCACTGCTGGATTTTATCTGTGCTCCACTAATATCTGTAAGTGTGGGAAGCTCATCTCCCACACCCACCCACGTCGTTTGCTGATTAGATTCCTGGTTTCAAGTGCACAGATCGGCGAAATTAGCTGACTGGCTGGACCAATCAGCACAGCACTGGTGTAAGACGTGTAACACGCGGGCCACCTGGACTTCTCCAGTAAATTAATGACAGCCAGATGCTGAAATTACAGGGTGACCAAAAGAGCCAAAATCTGCCCCCAAAAAAACGCTGTGTTTGATTTTCCTTGTCGTCGGTTTACCACAACGGAGCTGTGAGTACACATTTGCCTGTTTGTTTACACGTCCATCTGACTGTGAATCTCCCCCGTGCTTACATAACTTCAGAGTACTTTGGCTCCACTAATCTGGGATGTATTTCAGGGGATTAACTTCAGTCAGTGAATGGAATCACTCTCGCGTAGACCCTCTGATCAGTTTTGGGGACTGGGTGATGGCTTAATCCTGCGATTGTCTGGTTTGTCAACTACACATGGATGACACATTAAAGGAAGAGCCAACGTAAAATGTCTAAGTAGCCACTACATGTTGCCAGGACAGCTTCAGTGTGCCTTGGCATTGATTCTGCAAGTCTGTGAAAGTCTGCTGAAAGAATGGAAGGCCATTAAAATCATACAAAATCATACATTTTATCTGATTAAGGTGAGGTCTTTCTGACACATTATGGGCTGAATATTGGTCTCCGTTGGCAGGCTGTATTGATCTACAGATCGAAACGTCTACCTGCAGAAAGCATGTGTTGCCAGGTGGAGGCTAGCATGCCAAGTATGTAGCGTTATTGTTGGTCCAGTCAGTCAGCATCGTTATAAACACAAAGAGCTGACGTGAAACCCAGCGTCTGTACTTTCAAGGCTGCAACTTCTTATCGTTGGAAGTCTGCATGGCATCGTGTTAGCACAGGTTGAAACAACTCTAGTGAGCTCTGCGTAGGCAAATACCTGCACTTCAACACAGGCGCTGGAACAAGCGTTAGTCTTGTCACAATCGTGTCTTCCTCGCTCTGTCTGCACCTCATACCCTCACAGTCACAGAGTGCGTTAATCATGCAGCGTCATGTGTTATGCGTTATTCATACGCAAAGCCCACTTGCTATTAGCCACTGCCTCAGCGTGCATCACTGATTTCCACATGACCTCATCTTGTTAACCTGTGGACTCGTTTCTCTCTCATGTCTTTGTTGAGTCCTCGTTAGCAGTCTTTATCACTTCTTACCTTTCTTTGTTTGGGCTTTTTTGTTGTTTTTTTACAAGTGGCAACACTAAACTTGACTTGAGCATTTGTTTCTCCTGTAAGATCAGAGTACTAGTTAGCTTAGTTAGTTAGGGGGAGTAATGGAAAAAGCAAAATAATATGTTGCAGATACGTATACGATGTATTTCTCTGACTCCCCGCAGGGCCGCCCGATAAACTCCCGCAGCCCACCAAGCCTTTGCCAACAGCGCCCTCTCCTCGCTCCCATCCTCCTTCGGACCCCCGTAAACAAGACAGGCAGACGCAACTCCCTATGCTGCCTACCCGACCGTCACAGCCCAATGCTAAACCCAACATCTGCGACGGAGGCTTCAACACCCTGGCCATACTGAGAAGGGAGATGTTCGTCTTCAAGGTAAAACAACAGCATGTGATATCAAAACAAAGCCGGGGGCTTTTCACATTTGGTTTGTTTTTAGCAATCTCAAGTTTTTAACACGAGAGCTGTTTTTTGCTTTTACCAATAGCCTGGATCTCTTAGCTGTGTGGGAGCACAGGAATCAGTGTTCCCAGTCCAAATCATCACTGAGCTAGAAGACACAATACTTCTGGGTGGAATACATAACTTGACCCCTGATAACACCAACAAAAGAAGAACCTGGCCCTACAGTCCATCTGGGTTAGTCTTAATTAAGACCAGCAGAGAAAAGTGCCTGTGGGGGGGAGGGAGAGAGGTGTAGGTGTTACAAAAGCTATAAATATTCTATTAATTATATGAAAACACAAATTAATAATAAATAAATGAAAATATTCTGGGAATCCTACAAACAATCGGCTCAGTCTTATGGTAGGATTTATGGCAGGTCACAAGGTCGGTGTTAGCAGTGTTGTCGATGAAACAGATATCGACAAAGTTTAACTTCGAGGATATAACCTCCATTTGAAACAACAATTTTGTGATTATACATATATATATATATATATATAATCACAAAATTGTTGTTTCAAATGGAGGTTATATCCTCGAAGTTAAACTTTGTACGTATTTGACTTTGAAAAATTGGCTGGTCCTGTGGTTCTAGCTGGGAGGAATACTGTGGAAACTCTTCTGTTCTCTTGAAGCTATTGCCTCTGCATTTTATCCCATTATTAAGGAGGCTATTATGTCTGAAGGAAGACTTCCTAGTTAACTCGGGGTCTATTGAACAAGAATTTACAAAGAAGGAAAGGCATGCCGCGCACAGTAGAATACAGTTTCTCCTTCTCTAGAGAAGCTCAGCTTGGTTTTCATTCCAGTACAAGAGAAAAAACACACATCTTTATCCTTGGTCTTAGCTTGTGAGAGCAAGACCTTGGCAACATGCAATAAGGAACAGAGAAAAACCCTGGGGCTGCACAAAGCTGTCCTGTGTTCTCCACAGAAAGGAGAAAGAGTGCCTCTGATGCTTTATGCGAGTGTGACTGTATTTTCTGTGGATATAAATAGACAGCATTCATTGGTTAAATAAGAGACTTGTGGAGCCAGAGTAAAACCAGTTTTTGTCCTCTCTGCACCCGTCGCTGCAACTTTCTTCTTCGTGACTCAAAAAGTAAATTTTAAAAAAAGGTCTCTTGGAGCTGAAGCTGCTACCTGTAAGGATATTTACCCAAAATTAGACTCGAAGCCCACACTGAGCCTGGTTTGGCTGTGGGAACAATATCTGCTTGTCACAGTAGTCTAGTCCAGCCCCTCTCTTTCACATAGTGCCTGCAGCAGCAGCTACTGTCAGCCTTCATTACTCCCAGGGCCACAGCCTGGCCTGATGGAGTGATGAGGATCATGGGATTTCCACAGAGCTCAGAGGTAGTGCTGAGATAAAAAAGATGTTCAGCAATCAGCCAAATGTTTTATGACTTAAGAAAGTGAAGGAGAAAGGCTCTAAATATCTATGTCCCAGTGATTCCAGGGTCTGAAATTAAAATGCGGTGCACTGCTGCAGAAGTGCCTGGTCTTAGTTTACCACGTTGGTCAGTTGTTGTTTAAATCTAATCTGTTTTTATATCTAAGCCTTGTTATTTGATTTTTTTTTTCATTTATGGCTACTTGCATATATTTACCTCTGCCAATGAGGTTAGGTGATTGGTTTAGCTTGTTTGCAGGATTATTCAAAAAAAAAAAATCTGGACAGTTTGGCAGAGGTGGGGCTTGGCCCACAGATTTTATTTATTTAATTATTTATTACAATTACATATCAATTAAATATCAAATAGGAAATAAACTGTGAGAAACTATATATATATATATAATATAAAAGCTAAAGCTTTACCCTAAACCCTTTTCTCAGTAATTTTTTAATTTTTCTGTGTTGCTAGAATCTATTTACTTATATTTACACTTTCAAAATAAAAGTCTAATTATTATTATTGTATGTTCCTCAGCCAGTGGCTCTCCAGGATGCTATGGACCTGCAGATATGTGATGGTTTGTGATGGTTTGTGGGAAGAGAGCTCATTTTAGCAAACAGATAAGGAGCATTGTGATGAAGTCATATTTCAGCTGTTTCTTTTGTGTCACAGCTGCTGCTCATCTGTGTACACTGCAGCCTCGTTTTGTTACGCATCATTTGACATAGTCCTGCCACTTTTCGATTTGGCACTGTATTATTAATTATTTCATAATTCACAAACTCTGTAACGTAAAGGGCTGTGATGTATGATAGTTTATGTGCACAGTGCTTGAAAAACAGTCCATATGCAAAAGACATCATGTTTGCAATTTGTCTAAGTTAATGATAGTGTGCTAAATAAGCAGGGGAACCTGTAATTGCTCGGCTTAAGTGGGCATCCACTTATGTTAAATTGGCATAGTGCTTCCATTATTTTGTTGGCTTTCAGCGTTTCGCTGGCACCGGCTCACGTTTTCCTAAATATCCCGGGGAGAAGAGGGGAAAGATTTGCAGAACACATGTAAGCGTAGCTGTAAATCCACTGTGTTCACATCGTTAAGACCACCAGCAATATCAGAGTCATGATGATTTGTTCTCCCCTTAGAGTAATCTGCGTCTCAGCCCGTGAATCAAGTGTGTTTAGTGAAGTGAAATGAATAAGGGATCTCGGCTTTGACTTGGATTCCCTCTTCAAATGTGCTATTCTGCAGGAGCAGGTGGTCCTAATATTTCTTGATTCTCAGGGAGTATTTTGCCAACTTTCTGCGAGCAGACTGACGTATCGTGTTAACGCCTTTTTCCTCCTGGTAGATGAAGCTGCCCAACTGTAAAACAGTTTATCTGGAATCATAATTAGAGATGTTTGGATGACTCCGGACTCTGATAAATTCCCTTTAGAACCAGCCAATGTACACGCACTAGTCTACAGACTGGCTGCAGTGATGGCTCGCTGAGTTTTCAGGGTTTTGTCTAACTTCACAAGGCTGATTTGTTCTTTACTTGATTGTTCGATTGATTCCTTGCTTGGTTACTTTGCTCTGCAGGTCCATTTGGCCCCGCATAACTGGGTTGTACTCACCATCGCAGCTTGATTGTTTTGGAAAACCGAAGGCCAGTCGACGCCAAGTCATTATAGCAGAGATCTCAGCGGTCCCGCCGCCCCTGAGGTCCACAGGTGGTCCAGTAATGTAAAGTAGGGAGGTTTAAAGTGAAGTTGATCTGGTGAAATTCACTGGGAGCGCTGAGGTTGTTGATATGCAGTATAGTAGGCTTTTGCAGGTCATTGTTAGGGCGATTCAGAGATTGGATTTCTTTTCTAATGGACCCGTTGGTCTACAAAAGGAAAAATAGGCTACAGGAAAAAGTATTGTTGTATTCAAAGTGATTATTCAGAGCACAACTTTGGTTAAGACGTGGTTCGAAACTTTGGATATCGCTTGTATTCTGTTTTAAAACATACACAGGAGGCTACAGGTTTGGATATTGCTCTCTCAGCCATTTATATGTAAATGGAACATCTCTTATCAATTTTCCAGGATATTTGCTAAAATCACTGTCGGATGCTCATCAAACATTTCTGCTGTTCTAGACCTTCAGAGGCTCATGGAGCTGGTATTCTTAATGAGTGGCACTAAACCAGCAGCAGAAAATGGTGAATCAAGGGCGACGACGGTGCCACGCAGACACAGACGTTACCGTTTGTAGATAATATGCACATGTTCCACCTGCGAATCTACAAGGCAGAGCAGCTTATCAAAGACTCGCTGGGAAAAATGTTCCACATTCACGTAACGTTACAGATTCAGGATCACGCTTTGATAAGATTCAGGGCTGAGGTGCCCTGATTGTGACTCTTTATGACGCAGATGTGGTTGTTATGCGGCAGAATGCTGGGTTAGACTGGTCTCACCAGCAGTGCTGAAAGATGTCTGATTTTTACGGGTTAGCATTAATCTACAGCCAGGCCGCCAGTCATGCTTGTTAAAGGTGGTTTTTTTACGGTGGCTCGTTTTTCTTTTCTAGTGACGTGACACGGGGTCACCCAGGGTTCACCGATGACTTCACAGATCCAGTGTCAACGCTAAATGTCCCGTAAAGCTACAAAGTTACTGTTTTTTTACGGTCGCAGCCACTTCGGGTTCAACTTTCTGTGAACCCGCAGGCCATATGCTATCCCACCGGAGCTAGAAGTAGCACACGCATTCATGTATATGCATGCGTACGCCGGTAAAGAGTGCTTTCTCTGGCTTTAATTGCAACCAGTTTTATCCCGCGGTACCGCAAACGTGCCCGCATGTAACGCTTATGCTGTCTGACATCAAGCAGACCAAAAAAAAAGTTTCCAGGAGTTCATTCGATTCCCATCAGCTTTGGATTGTAGTAAAATATGGATGGAGAGTGTCAGACATCATAATTAAAGTTTGGATTTGGGTTTATGGCTCACTGCTGTCGTCAGTTTTTAGAGGCAGAACATCCAAACAAGGATTTGAGGATTTTAACTAAACTTTTCCTACAACATGCTTTTCTTATAGCTGCAGTTTTGCCTTTATGGAGCAAGAATCCAAAACAAGGATGCAAGGATTACAAAAAGTGAAATTACTGTGCTCATGCACAAAGTCGTTTTTATCCTTAAAGCTAATTTTTTATTAAAGCTCACTGTTCAGTAAAACCTCTCTGTGTAAGCGGTGCTATAGAAATTGTAGCTCTTTTTAGACGATAGTGTAAAGCTCCAAATTCATTTTGCCCACTACGTCTCTGCTGTCGGTTCACAGTGGCTCATTATGTTCAGACACTTGCGTTACATCTAGATGGAGTTAGAGCCTTGTGTTGTGCCCACGTGCAGGTATACGTTTTCCCCCTACAAGTCTATGTATAAGCTTCCACCCGACACTCGGCGCACTAATGCTTTCGTCTACTCTAGCTTCCATTATTGGTGCGTTGCCCGGCTCAAAGCATAGACATATAATAATGAAACTACCACCCCTCTCGCCCACTCACTGAGGGACACTTCCTTCCTTCATGTGGACAGATATAGAGCAGGGGATTCTGGGATGCCGCAGGGCGCCTTGCCGTTCGGGATTGCTGATGCCGGAGCCACGCTCCTTGACTCTGACATCCATTAATGAGAACGCAGTGTCCAAATGGGCAGTAAGCTGTCATGTCTTCTCAATATCTTTTTCAGCAGTGGAGTGAACAGCAAGAGAGAGAGAGCCCAAAAATAGCCCACGTCTGGAGTGGATTTTTAATGCCACCAATTCAGTTTTCTGACTATTGTAAAACTCCTTCTTTTTCAGGTGTCCTGAGAATTCCAAGAGAAAGAGAGATGAAAGTCTGAACACCGCTCTCGTGTCTCATTTTAATCTAAAGCCTCTGGGTGATTAACTTAGCTTAGTTTAACTGAGCAGAAAGATAAGAAGCAGGGGGCTCGCTCACAAGTAACAAACCCCTACCAGCACCTCTGAATTTCACTTAATAGTGTGTTACGTGTTATCATTTGTTTTAATCTGTGCCCACATTCCAGTTTGAAATGTGCCGGCTAGTTGCCCATTTTCTAGTCTTTATGTTAAGCTAAGCTAACTCTGATCATTTTCTCTTACCATATGTTTAATGTGAGATTGGTACCTAAGTACTTTGGAGCAGGAGCGTCAAACTCATTTTATATCGAGGGGCCACGTACAGCCCACTTTGATCTTAGGTTGGACGAGGCGAGTGAAACTCGACTTTCTGTCAGCGTAAAGACATTTAACTGCTACTTTAACCCCAGAGATATCTTAATAAAAGATAAAGAAGTGTAATCTCAGTTTTCCTGCATTATAAATGTATACAATTATAGAAAATGTTTTGCTCAATAAGCAGACTGCCCCGTTCTTTTAAAACACGTTTTTGTTGATTGATGAAAAAAAAAAAAATTGTGTTTCTTAAGCATTTCTGTAGCAGACGGTAAAAAACAGCAACTTTTTATGCCATTGTATTTTCCAAAGCCATCTCATGGGAGTCATTGCTGGGCCAATTCTAGCCCCCCGGGCCTTATGTTTGACACCCCTGCTTCTTAGCCTTTTTAGCAGCGGGTTAATTTCCGATGATGTCATAGTGTTTCCCAAAACATAAACACACCTAGTTATAATAAACAGCTGCAATTGTCGTTTCCCATGAAATCACTTTTTGTTCTCTGAGAAATACGACTGAAGTTTATTTCAGAGGATAAAATTGCAGAAACTGATAACACAGCCAGTCATTTTGGCAGTTTGATGCCGGAGCTGCTAAACACCGTTCTGCACTCTTGACTTTGGGGATGGAGGCTTACATCCTGCACAGAGCGCTGCACTGACATTTATTGGATTGGAAAATGTCCCCACAAAGATGAACTGTAAAGCTGCCATATTAGAATAAAAAACTAATGGAAAGACAGAGCTGCAGGTTGAAAAGTGAAAGGTGCCGTGTTTTGTTGTGCTGATGAAGGTCGCGCTTCATTATTTACAGCAGTCACAGTTACGTCCACGCAGTTTTGCTTCTCGGCCTTCAGCGCATGTAGAAGGCGTAGTCTGCAGTTTCGTTCCTCAGCGAAAAGAGTAGATTTCTGCAAGAGCGCCCAGATAAATACCTGCGACCTTAATCCTCACTAGTGATGTTCAAATCGTGAACGAATCGTTCAATACTCGAGAATCACTTTACTGACTCGTGAATCATGATTCACAAGCGCAACTGACTCACTGACCGTGGATGTTCACAGTGTCCAGTGGCTTATGACATCGTGATTGAGGAGTTATAGAGTCTAACTGCTGTTGGGATGAATGATCTGCGAAAGCGC
>VUQR01010068.1:62175-77484 GCA_015108515.1 Hemichromis elongatus | reverse complement strand
CAAAACTTTTGTCAATATCAAATAAACTGAGAACTAAAATGAAATTTTCAGTCTTTCCTTGTTGTACAGCTTAGCTTTTCAAACGGTTTTAAAGTAAAGATGCTAACAGAACATTCTTTAAATCCTAGGTGCAGTCATATATATAAAACTTCAGTCTGACAAAAGCCTACAGGTTGCGGGACAGGAAGTCTACCCACTGCTTCAGGCTTTAAAGCAGCCTTTATTTTCTCAATGCTTAATTTTCGACCGTGTTTATTGGTAGCATGTGTTTAACAAGACTGTAGGCTACGGCCTTTGTTTTTTGTCATATGGTAAGACGCTGGAGAAAGCCGACCCAACTTCGCAGGGTTGTTTTCGATGACGAATTAGCGCTTTCAGTCAGAGATTGAGCGTGATCCAGTGGGTGGCACTGCTGCAGCTGATCAAAAAGGTTTGTTGTATTTCCAGACTTTGTGGGAACATGCTTTCGGCACAATTTACAGTGCGCGCTGCTCTGTTTTTTGTCAGATTTCAAATAGCTGAAATACCTCCACACTACTTCTCTAGCCCTTCCTTTCAACAATGTCTCCGACGCTGGAGCCGTCATCTGTGTTCCTTTCGGTAACCTGGTCACCCAAGCTCTCGGCTGGTTTTTCTCTAGTTGGCACACTCACTTCCTCTATTACCTGACACGGTCGCTGGCTGCTTCCCAAACAAATACACATGTGCCGCTTGGGACAGCTGTGATTGGTTTGGCTCTGCACTACTTAATTCGGATTGGCTGTTCTTATGTTTTTTTAAGAGAGGAAGAGAGAGAGAGATGAGGTCTATCGCAATAGTTTCCTTTCTCTATCGAGAAAAAGTTATATCGCGATACATATCGTTATCGTTCTATCGCCCAGCTCTAGGTAGACAGTGTATATTGACCCTAGAGTCCCAGTGGAGAACTCAGTCTTCCTTGCGTATAATGAAACAGCAGCTAGAGGCTTTTTCTTAAACAATACAAAGATCCAATACAACATCAGCTACATTTGCTAAAGGTTAATATAGCTCAAAAGAAAACAGAGCACACAAGTGTTTCTGCTGCAAAATGTCAAAGCAATTACTGTCAGGTTGCAGAAAGACGAAAATGTGCGAGGTCGTGCAACATTTGAATTAAAAAGGCGGGGAGGAAAACTCCCCTGAGCTTTTTTAATCTTTCTTTCTTCATTACCAGCATCATTACTTTAACTTTTAAAACGTGTGACAAGACCTTAAAATGTGGACAGATACTCATCTGTAAATGTTGACATATTGTTCCAAAATCCATTAATATGCTGCTACAAAAGTCTAGGTTTGTCTGTGAAGGCTTTAATGGAGCTCTGGAAAATAACTCTGTATTCACAGAAATAAAATAAAAAAAATGGAGAAGTTTTAGTTGGAATGTTGTTTTTAATCGATTAATCAATCATTTTCATAATCATAATTTCATATAAAATTGTGCTTGGAATCATATTTAAATT
The DNA here is from genome assembly GCA_015108515.1 of Hemichromis elongatus. Lineage (NCBI taxonomy): Eukaryota > Metazoa > Chordata > Actinopteri > Cichliformes > Cichlidae > Hemichromis > Hemichromis elongatus. The sequence goes on along the minus strand of VUQR01010068.1, from coordinate 76,003 downwards.
CCATTATCATTTGCTGAAATACTTATGCCAATCTCTATCTCTCGTGGGTAACAGAATGATCAGATGTACGGTGAATGTCACGCATGCTCAGACGTTATCATTAGACCTTTCTCTCTTTCCCTCTCTCTCTTTGAACAAGCCGAGGAGGAGCATCTGTATCAGTGTAGAGAGTGATGGAGGGCAGCAGGTTGCTATAAAACACGCGTTTTCTGCTTGCAGGGTGAGGACAAGGCACCGCAGGTGCCCTTGCGGAAAATTCCGTCTACTGCAAGGGAAAGAGGAAGAAAGGTGAGGGAGCAAGAAATAGAAGAACAAATGGCCAAGACGAGGTGATGGAGTGTTGGAGGTGCTCAGCAAATGACTGAGATTGGCCGAGAGTGAAGTTCAACCTGGTGGTCCGCTGGTTTGAGGGAAAGCAGGTGAGTGGAGGTGTTTCTAAAGCTTTAAAATACGCATAACCCACCTGGTGGATACTAATTATAGCCCATTATTACCGGGAATAGAGTAAACTGCTAATTGAGAAGTCGACATCGGTTTCCTTGTGCCAATCCTCGAGCGCACGCAGAGTGTGTAAGCGAGCGCGCGCTTCTCCCCATTCAAGAATTGGCCGTGGGTCACTGGTCGGGCTGTCGTTGTAAGGTAGACTGAGATTTTTCGTGCATGTAGAAACAAAATCTCTCCGTGTGTCAGGTCCAGAAATAGAGCAGTCATCCCTGGAGCTGCTGACGGCACCTTATAATGTCGGAACAAGCAGGGACATAGTGTTTCATGGTGTGAAAGGGACTGGTTAAGTGGCTCTAAATGCGGCAGCACAAACCCTCTGTTTTTCGCTGTGACTCTGTGTACGTGTGTATGTGAATGTGTGCGCGCCCGTGTGTTTTTCAACCTTCTGGCGTCACAGGGGCGCATCATCGATGAGCCTAACCTTGAGAAAAGCATAGGTTACAGAGTCCAGCATTCATGAACCCTTAAGCAAAGAAGACAAAGCTATTTATTTCCTCTATAATGCTAAGCAGCCCATCAGTCATACTTTAACTGTATAACCTTTGACAGCTGCATATGCTTTCCAGTCTGTTTAGTTACAGTATGACAGTGCTATCCATTAAGTGATTGTTCTATAGATAGTCCATATCAAAGATATTATTGATTTTAAGCTCTTATATGATGGTGATGTCAAATGAAATATACAAGATGCTCAGAGAGGACTGTGCACGATTGATCTTTTCCATCAGACTGAATCAGAAAGGCTCTCTCTTTCTCTGGAAACACAAGCTTTATTGCTTCCTTTTTCAGATTTTGTAGATCTTTCAGCGAACCACTTTATTGGTTGTGTAAGGTGTAAAACACGGTTTTGGGAGTAGCAGCAGCAGGAGCAGCAGCAGCATTGCAGTGGCTGGCTGCATCATCCACCAGAGTATATTTAACTGACTGAAAAGAGAAAAGGCAGACAGAAATACATCCGAATCTCTTTTTGCTCTTTGTGTTTTCACAGAGCATCTCATCAGGTTTCCAGTAACCTTCAGTTAGCGTACACGATAAGAGATCTTCTAAAATGTCAGCAGAATAACTTTACATATGTGGCATTTTGACTGATTTAGCAAACTGTGAAGTACATTGTGAAATCATAAAATCACTAATTTCCGTCTATATTCTCGCCCTGTTCCCGTGACTTAAGATTATTTTGAAAGTATAGTTTACTTATGTTATACAAGCTCCAAAGATCATCGTTAAAAAAAGGTTTATGAAACACACTTTATATTCAATTATTTATAGGCATTTGCTATTAACCAGAGAGATACACCAGCTAAAAAACAGTCGTTACTTAACCGCCCCCAACTGTTTTTAAAACACACTAATTCAAGTTAGGTGCTGTGGAATAGGCTGTAGACATGAAGAGCACACAAAGGCCACGTAACCACAAATTAACAAACTCCCCATGCTAATACCAAATTGAAATGACTGCACCACTGATGATGTGAGAAACAACAGCGAGCTGCTAAAACGACTGGCTTTGAGTCTGTCTGCTGGTAAGGAAATGATGAGAGTGAAATGCTGTTTTTTTAATAGTCTGAGCTGAGGACATTTCTCACGCCAGAATGTAGTTTGTGTTGGTCGAAAGAGATTCTTTTGTCACGTGGTTTACCCGATGGTAGTTTTCTCTTGACATCTCATGGAGAATTATGTCATCTGCTGCAGGACTGTGTGGTGGCAATGTCAGAGGGTGGTAATCAGCTCGATTTGAGAGAAGTTGGCAGAATAGCCAAAAACCAAACACACTTATTTTAAGTAATATTTTATCAGTAAATGTCTTTTTTTGTTCCATGAAAACACATCATTATCATATAATACACAGTGTAATAAAACAGTGAAATAAAATTACGTTTAACATGATCAAGATTTTATCCAAATTGACTGTTTCTGGTGTTTTATGTATATAACTTTCCACCTAATAATAATATTTTCATCTTTGATATACAACAATTAAAATATCATAAAACAAATAAAATTTAAAAATAATTATGTATATGCCTATATATGGTTAATTTCTTCTTTTTTTAAAAACTGCATTTATTGGTCTTTTTTGCTTCCAAAAGTAACAAAACAAACAACTGTTTAGGTCAGATTTTTGATAATACTTGACATGTCCAAGCAAACAGATGCTGTAGAAACTTGAGTTGTGTGCCAACTTCAGTTTTATGTGCATTTTGCAGGGAAATATCATTTGTGAAATACTCCTACAATCCTCTCTCCTACAATCTGTGTCGACAGCGCTCACAAGTCATTTTTGTTAAATGGGCTTGATAAGGCTGAATGAGTAGGTACAGTAATAATTAGTGGAGAACCTTACACTTGTCTGATGCGTTATTCATAGAATACATCAAAATAAAGAGTAATTTTACTACTGTAAACTTACTTGAGAACAATTGCCTCACATCTCTTGGGAAATAACTGAGCCATATGCTCACTATTCTTTTGCATGAATAAAAATGATGTGGACTGCTTCTTGTTATTACAACTGAAAATACATCCATTGGATTGTACCATATAGCACATGCATGGCAATTTTGTTCTACCAGAACATCACAACACATCTATCACAACACATGAGAGCCTGTGGAATTTGTCTTAAGGCTAATGCAGCCCTGGGTTCAAATCCACCCTAAAAAAGGATACTTAAAAAAAATGTATGTAGCCTGAAGAGAGAGTTAAAGAGAGAGAAAAAGTGGATAAGCGGGTAATTAAATGATGTTACGAACAAGGAAATAAACAAACATGATTTAAATGTCAGCGTAATATTTTTCACAAATTGACAAATGAGAGTAAGGGAAGGAGGACAATGGGAAGCGACAGAATGAGGCAATAGTCATTAGAGAGAGAAAGACGGGAGACGAATGAGGCAGGAAGCACTTGCTTATGTAACTGTCATTGCCAACACTCTCTGAGCCCCCACGAAGGTCGAGCTATCCACGAGAATGAAGAAGTCCTGGAAGGCCATAATTGTTCTATATAATTTAAAGTATCACCACACAGAAAACAATAAAGTCATGATTGGTCACATGGGCAGAGCTTACGTACATTCCCTGCCAAACACGCAGGCACATGGGAAGATGTGAGTCACAGCTATTATTATCTCGGATATTAAAGATATATGAGATATCAAGCAGAATCCCTCAGCGGGATGTTGTGAGGGGGAGAGAGGGGGGAGGATTTGTGCGTGTGTAAATTATATATTATGTGCTGAGCTAAAAGTGTTTTGTTTTTCCTTACAGGTGTCTACTCTAAAGTTTCAAAATGGAGTCCACTCACCTCTTGGGTGGCTCTAAGAAGAGAGTAAAGATCCACCCTCACACTGTTACAGCCAAATACGCCACCCACACACCCTATGCCCCCCAGCCTGGAGTACACACACACTTTCCCCAACCTGGGGATGATGGCTATGACGATGCTCCATCTTTTGAGGACTTTGGCTCATTCGTGGAGGAGACGTCAGACAGGAAACAGCTGACAGAGAGCAGGAAGTGGCCCCTGACTCTTTTTGGCTCCAGACACAACGACAAAGATACAGCCCACAAACTTCAAACCGTGGGGGGAGGAGAAGGGAGTGAGGGTAGTGCCAAAGCAGCAAAGGGGTCTGGGAAAGGGGTCGGGGAACAGCTAGCCAGTTTCGGTGAGGCTTCTGTGTCTGCATCTCGAGTCACCTGGGTCGGCCTGCTCGCTGCGGCGCTGGCACACGGCAGCTTGATTGTTCTGACCCGAGTGGCCTCCGAACGCTTCAGCCTCGGCCCCCTGTTTCTACTCTTGTTTCGGTCCATCGTACAGCTCCTGTCTCTGGCTGTACCACTGCACAGGGGGGAGAACCCTTTTGGGCCAGAGGGCTATCGACTACGTCTACTCTGTTACGGCATCGCCTACTCCCTCTCCCTTTGTTGCGCCTACTCTTCCTTAACATTCGTCTCTCCTGGAAATGCAACAACAACCTGGCGCCTGGCGACCACAGCGCTATCAGCGACCCTTGCCTTTCTACTCTTAGAGGAGAGGCTGGGATTGGCTGATGGGATCACCATAGCTGCAGGGCTCTGTGGCTTGGGGCTTGTGTTACTTCCTGCAGTAGATGAGACCAATTCAGATTCACCAACTGATCCGGCTGTGTTCTGGAAGGGTGCATTTGGATGGTCTCTTTCAGCGCTTGCAGGGCTGTGGATGGCACTAGCGTTGGTTGGGTATCGTTCCCTGAAGGAGAGGGTGGGAGTTGGGACTGCTTTGTTCACAGTAAGCTGGACAGGCTGCTTACTTGCTCCAGCCTCTTTGGCCCTGCTACAAGAGGGTTGGTCCTGGCCAATGAGTGTTGAAGCCTGGTTGCTGGTCTTGGGCCTCGCAGCCTGCTCGGTCATAGCTTTCCTGGGAATGACGCACGCCCTTACCCGACTCCACCCGGCTCTGGTTTCTGCGTCTCAGAGCTTGGAGATACCTATCGCCATGCTCCTGCATCTGGCTGTGCTGCCATTGGCTCCCACTGCACCCGAGGTCGTGGGGAGCGTGATGGTCATCCTGAGTGTTGGTTGGCTGGTGGCAATGAAGCTGCTCCCCTCTCGAGTTGGTGGGCGTCGGCAGAGGGAGGAGTATGAGGAGATTCTGGACTCACCCATCAAATAGACACCTCCTCTCACCTCGCAGCACTGTCACTCTTATCGTTCACCTGTTCCTTCATAAGATTGTTTCCAGTGTACACTAGAGACTTCTAAGTATTTATTGAAGCTTTTTTTTTGTATCATCCTCTTTGCTTTTGGAAAAGTGCCAACATGGTGTTGTCTGTTACAGTGACCAAGTGATGTGATATTAAAATCTCTGATGAACACAGCACATTCCTGTAGCCACTTGTAATCACTATCACCCTCTTTTCCCCACACCCCACATGTGTGTAAGTGTGTGCGTACTTGGTACATTTAACAATCAATGTGATGTCAGTCACTTTTTGCTGCCAACTGAGATTCGGCCAAGTACTGCTGCCATCTATTTGCCTCTTGGCTGCCAGCAAGACTTAGAAAAAAGCCCCCCAGAAACCTGGACGATTGGAGGCTAGGGAGAGAGGCAAGACACACAATCAGAGGAAGACAAATGGGGACACAGGGAAAGAAGATGATGGGATTGGCATACAGATAAGGAGCGAGTGGGTGGGCAGTGGAGGGGTGATGGCTGATGACAAAGCGGAGATTAAAGGGAAGCAGCAGAATGAGAGGAAGTCAGGGTAGCAAGAAGGGCTGATGGTGGTTGTTTACCGTGGCGTGTCTGGCCAGCTGGCTGATAAAAACACAGTTTCGTGTGATGGGCAACAGTTATTATGTCTAATAACGATCTGCATGACACATAAACACAATCACTACATTTCAGGGTCTTTCCTCTTCTATTTTCCTCATCATTAAACTCCTTCTTTCTCCTCGGTCTCCCTTTTTCTCTGGACAAAACTTCCAATCGCCCCCCAAAAAGGTCTAATCCTCCATGCAGGTCTTGAGGCAACTACAGATTTAACAAGAAGCACAAACACTCGAGCACAGGAGTAGGCAGCAGAAGACATTCATGCCGTGACTGTGAGTGTTTCACTAGTGAAATGTTTCTGTGATGTCAGTGTGTTGGCCTCATTAAAATACTCTTTGTTGCTGCACTCTGCCTGGTGCTTTAGTATAAGTAGGCACTGTGTGAAGGACAAACTTAAGGTGTTTTTACTTTATCTTCTTCTGCCTTTTGATTCTACACTAGTGAATAGCAGAGAAAAACAAAGTACTCCATATTCTGCCAAATTTAATTGCTAGCTTTAACGTTTAACTTGACTGACTGTGATTTTATATAAAAATATCATATTAAAAGCATTGTGAAACAAGTTAATGTGCCCTACTAATGATCCATCGATAGATGTTGAATTTCAAGCTCAATGATCACCTATAAATTTAAAGGCTGCTGTTATCACCTAGGAGTGCTTTTGAGCCACACTGACTATAAATTTCATAAAATAAATACATTTAGCTAATACTACAATGTATTTGGTTAGTATGACTTTATTTGCACTGATTTAACTTTTGCCTAATTTACTATTTCATCTTAACAAAACATCCAAACAGAAGTGCAAGTACATTAAAAAAAATGAATGAAAATGAGATCTAAGACAAAAACGGATACACAGAGACTGTAAAGTACACAGAAACTCCATCATAACACCAGTCAGTCTATTTGGTTTTTAATGAGCAGGCATCCACGTGTGTGTACAAAGCTCTAGGAGGCACTGGTGCCAGTGTAATACATCTGGCAGGGTTTCACAAATCATAAACACTCTGAGCATCATAAGTCGTGGCCTCTCCTTATTCAGACACTTTTAAAGCAGCTAATGAGTGGGAGAGACCTGCTATGAATTAAATACAAATCCCAAACAACTGACACACCTTCTTGTGGCTTTGGGTATTTGCAGATCACACCACAACTACACAAACACCAAGGCAGTGGTGCAAACTTTGGCACTTGTAGATAAAGCACATGTAGTGACCTAGACTAATGAAAGAGTGGGCGTGGACATGAAGATAAATACACAGTTTAAAATTAAGTGACACTGTGTGGGAGGAGGGAGGAAATCTTTCCATGAGGCTGACTCAGTTGTTTAGTTAATTTTTATTCATTATAGTGAACCCATGAAATTTATGGTACAGTGAAACTCATTGTCACCCGACAAAATCTATTTCATGTGTAACAGAGGCTTTTTTAAAAAGGCAGAACGGTAGAAATACAAACAATATGTGCAAAATCATCATCTGCATCAGTTTTCCAGTCAAGCTTTTAATATTTTTTTTTCCTTTGGGCAATTCATGTGTCCCCCCTTCCCTTTCCTAGCGTGTCTACCTGCTCTATCACTTTGTTCAGCTGCTTATGAATCCTCTGAAGCTCTGTTGCTATGGCAGCCAGAGCACTTTCCACCGTGACTACTGGCGAGCTCACTTCCTGCTCCTTCGGGCCTGATCCGAAGAGCTTCATTCCCAAACCATCAGGCCTTGGTGTTTGCTGGTCTCTCGTGCCGCTGTCAGCGGATGAGGATGGGATGATTTCTTCTAGCCTCTTTAGCCAAGCATCGTCCTTGTGTTTACCATGCAGGAGCATCTGCAAGGTTGCATTTAATCTTCTTTCCCTCTCTTCCTCCTCATCCCTGAGATCCACCAAGCCCTTTTGCAGCCTAAGACTTGCCTGCTCTGCAAATACCCTGGATGCTGCCTCCAAGCTGGGTGCACACTGCTGACACATCCCCTTCGTCAGCTTCTCCAGCTGGGTGTTAAGAGACGCTGTGCCCCGACAGCACTGCTCCACAGAGTCCAGCAGCATGTTTTGTCTCATGTGGGAATCCTCCAGAGCGATAAAAAGTTTATCCCAGCGGGAGAAATCTGTTTGGCATGTTGCAGTTGGAGACTCACCTGCATACAACCACACAGATGCATCAATTATTCATTCCCATAGGCAATTTAAGGATGGAATTAATACATGCCATACCTAAACTAAATAATCAGATTTACTTTAATGTCATAATTTGACTGGACTTTATCAGTGAAAACAGTACAGGGAAATAAGGCAAGAAGGTGTTAAAACTGAGCTTCTGCTAAACATAAAGCAGTAATTAGAGTTTGTATTTCACAGATTTGCTGCCAGTTTAAGTTTGAACACACTGTGAAGGATGAAAATGGCTTTGGGAAGTTATTTAACACACAGATGTAAAGGTCACGAAGAACACATAAAATACATGTGCTACAATCCCAGAATGACATCAGGGGACCTCATTAATTTAGGGGTACAGCAACAAAGTCTTTGCGGTTGGAAGCTTGAAGAAAAGCGACGCAAAAGGGAGTTGACAAGCAGCAGAGGGGGTTTAAACTGTGCAATGTTCACCTTCTGTAGGTATTTGACGCTACCACTTTGCATTCTTTACATGGACTCAAATCGCAGAGGCTGCTTATTGCCCGCGCTCTGTGCTCACGGTATGAGGTATGTGTTGCATTTATTGGTAAGTCTGCTTCAAAAGAAAGTCTGATGCTCCCCAGTTAAAACTGTGGAAGCCAAAGATGGTATCGTCTGAGTAAAAATGAACTTTACAATATCAAATATTTAAATATGGTGCATTATCTTAAACTGGACCAAGAAATACTCTGGAAAAAAAAAATTAATAAACACAACGGCTTACCTTTTGACTATAAAAATTAAAATAAATATTAAAAAAAAATGTAATTATCTCAGTTTAGTAAAGCGCAGTAAAGCTGTAGAGAAATTCATCACAACATCAGTCTGTTCAAAGAAGCAGGGAGCAGAAAAGAAAAAAAACTCACCCTCCTGCTTATCCAGGGAGATCTCATTGTCATAGCTGTCTTCATAGATTCTTTCATACTCAATGTCATTTGTACACAAAGATGAACCCACACACAGCACCAGGCAGATCCAAAACACATGCATGATGGAGTTCTTATGCATGTTTTTCCTTAACATTTGTTGTTGTTGCTGCTCTGTCATTTATCATTCACCTACTTCACCATATGTAGAGCACCTTTGAGTAAACCAAATATTGGAGCTGCTGGGTTATAAACCCTGAGAGAAGGAAGAAGGAGGGAGGAAGCAGGGGAGGGGTGGGGCAGAGCTGGTTCTGTTGAATGAATGAGTAATGCTCCAGCAGAGGTAATACGTCATAATTCACATGGGCTGACAAAAAGCATGCACGATGGAGAAGGACAGGCCGTGTACATTTGATAAAGTTAAGCCATCTCCAGACTGAGTCAGTCTGCTGACGTAATGACACTACACCATTGTAGTAGCTTTGAAATTTAACATAACTCCAATTATGCGATTTGGCAGAAGTTATGTAATTTGTCTCCCCAGTTTATCATCAGTGTAATATTAACAAATCAGATTTGTACAATCAATGTCTGACATTGAAGATATCTTTAGTATTTTTTCTATATAACAGAGCAGTAGTATATGAAAACACCTAAGTGTATAAATGTCCAGGTTCACCGTAATTATTGCCAGATAAATGCCATCATATCCTTCAAATTCTTATTCCATAACAACAAGATTACATCATCACAGCCATATTTAAATAGATTTGAAGAGATATTTGCATGCTCTTCTAATTCAGTTCACTTTTATATGTGTAACACTGTGACTTTAGCTCATGTTATATAAAGACCCACAGGTCTCATTGAGCAGGGAGTCCTTGTTGTCCCAGGGACAACAATGAAACAAGAACACAAATGGGATCAGAGAGGCCATACAATAAAGCGTAATATTTTTAAATATTTCTGAACTAGAAAAACAAATTTAAAATGGCTTAAATGTAGTAAACACAGCATGAAAAGTATCAGGTACAACCAGAGAGAAAACATAGAGCAGAAAGTATGCAGTAGTGAGACATAAATGCAAAGCAGAGCAGAGGGAAGGTGCTCAGTGTAGGTATCCAGATGCCTGATCCTCTATAGCAGCACAACTGTGGGGGAATTCAGAGTCAACTAAGATAAGCCTAAAGTTTTAATCTTAAATTACCTCAAATAGCTATCTTCTGAACACTGATTGGAAACTGATTTCACTGAAGAGGATTCTGCCTCCCTTATTGCCTTTGGTGCATTAACAGGTTACTAGAACAGAGTCATATAGTTCTATTATGTCTCTGAGACACTGAGTTTGTCATTAAGGGTTTTGTATATAAGGCCACAAATTCTATTTTAATTTTCAAGGAAATCGTTGAAGAGACACAAACATGATTTCATTTTGGGTCAGCATTCCAACATTGCAGCATTTTGGAACTCATTTGGGACCTATTAGGACATCCTATTAACAAGGAATATATAAATATATGTATTAAATTTTAACCTCACAATAACAACTTTCCAGATAAGGATATACAACATGTCGCTGCACTTTCCAAAAGTAGTTAGGGTGTAGAACCCAACACCTCAGGTCATTTTAGCCACCAAGGCTCCACAGAGACTAACCTTTTTCAGTGCCTCAGCTGTTAAATTAGTTAACCCCCCACTATGAGACAGGATTGCTTCATTTTACGGACCTTGTGCAAGTGGAAGAAGGCATTCATAGAAACTTGTTTTTTCTGTGTTTCAGTAAAACGTACCTTTTTTTATGGATTAGAGCAAGTCACTGTTTACAGTTTGCACAACCTGATGGTTGTGACCTCTTAACGTAGAAAAGTTGCAACACTGAATGGTCTGGATTACATTATATGCTTGTGAAATAGCATTATTACATTTTTAGTAATACCAGCTGTATGTTCAGGTCACTGGTCAACAGGTGTTGTAGTGAAACAGCAGAAGTAGGACATGTCAAAGGAAAAGACCCTGACTCTTTTCCCTGCAGATCTCCAGAGTGATCACTTTGCTGCACATGTCAGCATGTCTGCTGGTCTCTATTCCTGATAGCCTCTGTCTGCACAGCTATAATTGTAGCAGTGGGAGCAACAACCGTGAAGCTGGCAGATTTATTTCAGGAAAACAGAGAACGTGCAGGAAAAGATGGATTGAAGATTTAGAAAAAGATGAAAGACTTTGAGTTGTGGGCGAGGAAATGTACAGAAGGTCAGGTTTGTCTTTCCTCATTGTTGCAAAAATGTTTGTGGAAGCGTGCGCAATTCATTGACCCATTTCTGTAAAAAAGAACTGATTAAGCTCCCTAGAGGGTTACATGTTAGAGCTAACAACTGAGCTTTCTGAAACCGACAGTGACGCTATTTTCATCTTCTCTCTTCAAGCCCGTCTGAAGGATTTCCACTTCTTTCCCCTCTTTATAGGTCATCTTTCCATGTAATCCATCATGTGACTCATTAGAAAGGAGTTACATTTATCAGCATCTGCCAGATGCTGTTTACCACCCCAACCTGAGTACCACACCTACAGTTTAGCTGTCATGTAAAACACTCCCAGCTGGCAACGGAGTGTGGGGGTGTGATGAGAGATGAAGGGAAGACAAAAAATAGAGATGTGGGAAAAGATGGAAAGGAAGGGAGACAGTGAGAAACAGATGGTGATGAAAGTTAGACCTTAAAAGTGTTTTTTCCACATTTTTTAAATGTTTTTTTCAATCTAATATTCCTGACTCTAATTTTCAGAGCCGGGAAATGAGAAGAAAACAGATCCTGTGATTTAGCTCGTTCTGACAAAACAGAGGTGCTAGGGAAAATGGGACAATGGGTGTTGTCAGTAAAGCTTACATTAAACAGGCAATGTAAAACAGCAACAGGACTTCACTGTTGCACAAACCACAAAATCAGCCAACACAGACCAGTTTATGAGAACCGTGTGTTATTATTGGGTGTATACGCTTTTTGTTACCAATATGTGGGACAGGGAGGGAAGGAAAACATGTAAATATGGAGCTATTATTAAAATACAGCATACCGTAAAACAGTAGAGTCCTTGAAATAATATAGTAGACTTATAATAACATCTAATCATTTCAAATGATTGCATTAGTTGACGATTTAATACAGGATTAGACTTTGAGTGAGGCTAAAAATAAACTAGACCCAAGGGTTTACATATCAGGATATAATTAAAAAATATTTGATCCTTAGCAGGTTTTAAAATGAGGTAAATACAATATTTGGTCCTGTCTGTCCAGAGGACATTGCTACAGAAGTCTTGTGTTTTTTTCAGATGTAACTTTGGAGACTTCAGGTGTTCTGCTGCTTCTTGCTAAAAAGAGTTGTTTTTTTTCTTGACAGCCCTTCCAAAAAAGAGAAAAGACATCCTTGTTCGGTCTTTATCTAATTGTACTGTCATGAACTTTAATATTTAACATGCTAACTGAGGCCTGTAGAGTCTGAGACATCACTCTCAATTCTTTTCTTTTTATTTCTTTGAGCATTACATGGTCTGGCTTCAGGGTGAATTTGCTCTGAGGTCCACTGCTAAGAATGGTGGCAGTTGTGTTGAATGTTTTCAACTTGTGAATAATCTTTGTTACCGTGAAATGATGGACTTCAAATAGTTTGGAAATGGATTTATCAACTCTTCCGGAATAACAGGTAAAAAAATGTCTAAGATCATTGCTCATGTCTTTCCTCAGGGGCACTGTGTCGACACAGACCCCAACGTTCAAGAGCCACAAGCTGCCACAACGCCTGCTTTTAGAGCAGCTAATGATCAATAATTTGGCTTCATTTTTGTTAGATAAATAATAATGTCATGTAACAAGACATCATGTTCTGTAGTCCACCTGAAGTTGTATTTATCTAAATCTAAAACCAGGTAAGACGGGGGTTTTAATTTCTATTATAAAAAATATTTTTTTATGTATAGGTTATCTAACAATCTTCTTTAGTACTAAAAAATATCAAAGCAATCAGAGCACCTTGGGTGAGTGGTTCCAGTTTATGAGCTTAGTCCACTTGGATATAAGGGAGACTCTTACAGACACTGGGGACATTTACATTTTTAGGGTTAAAGCAAATTACGTTAGAAATAACAAGATAATAAATGTGTTATGAGATTGTTTTAAATTAGTCTTTTATTAAGCTTAGATAGGAAATCTGGTCTTTGTTACCTTTTTTCTTTATTTAATTTTAATTATATTTTTGAATAACATGCATTAGCATGAGCCCATTAACGGACTAGACTACGAAGGTTTGTACCCATCTATAACACGTGCCCCTCCGGTAGTGCATCGGAAGACACCAAATTAAGTAAAAAAATAAAAATCCCAATTTCCTTTATCCGTTTTCACAAGTCATTCATCAGGAACAAAGCATCCCTTTCCTTCCTCTATCAAACAAAAGAATCATACCAAGACTTACGAGAGATCTGCTCAAGGACAAAGCGCGAAGACGGAAATATAAAAATATGCTGGAATTGTGACAGGGACTTGTTTTGTCGGTGCAGAGGAAGAACACTCACGAACATTTCGGGACAGATTTATTTTTCCTTACCGAGTTGAAGGGAAAAAAGTAGCAATAATTGAATCTGCATTCAGCGATGGCTGCACCTAAGCCCCTCTAAAGATACAGAACTGATACAGAGAGGTAAGATGTAACTGTTTATGGTGTTAATGAACCGCAGGCTCTGCTTCGATTAGTATCACTCCAACAGCTCTTAATCGATCTAATCTGTTTGGACAGCTCTAGACAGGAAAAAGGTAAAGTGGGAGTGAAAAACCAGAGACACATATGTACACTTTGTCAGCAATTCTGGGTAACTATTGCAGCTTGTGTGCATGTGTTGAAAGGCTCTGATTCATGTGAAACATAAGGTCGTCTCACTCTTGCGTAAAAAAAAAAAAAAAAAAAAAAAAACAAAATTCAGATAAATCT
>VUQR01010068.1:48070-62155 GCA_015108515.1 Hemichromis elongatus | reverse complement strand
AGTGCTTTTCACTCTCGTAAAAAAAAAAAAAAAAAAAGTGAAGCAAATTCAGCTTAACTGCAAGCTTGGCAGTAGGTTAGACGTGAAACAAACAGAATTTTTTGAAGGCTTAATCAAGACCTCAGTCTGAAAATAATTGTCACTGTGTGTAAATCTAAGACAGATGGCTGGTACGACGGGAAAGTGAGCTGTATGAACTGAGATTTTAACAAGGAAATTACAGAAACACCTTGACTGCAAAACAAAGATAGATGCCACACTTGATTCAGACCAGCATGACATCACTGCTTGCATATTTATTTCCACATCTTCACGTAAATCAAGTGCAAACCTAGACCCGCACTGACGTCAGCTCGACGGCTCGTGGCTGAATCATGACTGTGTGTGTGTAGTTTGAAATTGGCAGCAGCTCTGATGTGAACACTCAGACTACACAAACCCACACACACATCTTTACATACTGGGACAAAAGCATTGAGCTAGTAGGCAATTATTTCAGTACAACCAGTGCTACATTAATATGCTTCCATCCAGAGTCCCTCCAGAGTGGACCCACGTTAGGCAGGCCTGCCCTCATGAAGAAAATTAACAACATCTGGACGTGGAAACTTCCACCCATTTCACCAAATGGGGGCTTTAAGAAGGTAAAGGGTGAAAAATGAGTGTATGCTTGGGAAAACACCCAGCGCGCGTATGAAGAAGCACAAAGGTCCAGTCACCTCTGGGTTCCCCAATACAAATGTGCACAGACAGAAGTGAAACTATGTTTCCTATGGAAAATGACCTCATGTTTAACAAACGTGAGTCAGGAGGTGGCAGTCACTTCTTTCTAAAGGTGTCACATGTTTGGGCCAAACTGTTAACAGAAGTTCACACGGGTCACTGAGACACAGTAAAATTCATGTATTCACACCAACACGTACACTTGGCACAGAGCTTGATTAGTTTTCACTGACCTGAATGTAAACAAAATTAGATTAGTTTCACACACACTACCTGAAAACAACTTTACAATGCAAAATGATAACAGTCTGTTAGCTTCGTCTTCCAGCCTGAAGCCAGAAAATACACACAGAGCAGACTTTATATCTACCATCATCATTTTCACACAGCATGAAATATACATGGATAAGTCTAAAGTAATTGTGGCACTATATTATGCTTTTAAAAAATAAGCAACTCAACAACTTTACATTATAATCCATAAGTGATTAATTAAACTGGAACACGGTATAATCACTGTGTATATTCCTAAAGTCAAAATACTCCGGGCTGATGCCACGTTCCCAACCAGCTATCTCTACTGTCCCACATCCTGATGGCCTGACGAAGACTCCTGGACATCTCCTCCATTGATGATACAGGTTCCACTGGGTTGTGAAGGTGGGGAGGCTGCTGTTGCTGCACCATTGCTTATTGAATTTGTATGAAATGTTAGTACCTGGGTAGAAGCAGGAGAACCATCAGACATCCTGACCGTCCTGCTGGGTGCTTGGAGCAGATCCGTTAGGTTTGGTGCAGAGACATGATCAATCGCTCGAACAGTAGTTGACTGGCTGTTCATTGGTGAATGATTGCTGGGTGTTTGTCTGGTGGTGGAGATGATGATGTTGTTATTGTTGTTGTTATTCGTCTGGTCAGTCAGCAGTCCACTTAAAGATGAATCTGCTGTAGTTTTCACAGTTTGGGGTGGTGAGTTTAAAGTCCACGAGTCCTGGTCGAAATCTGGAAGCTGGTGGACGAGCACAGGTAGCGGAGTGACGTGTTTCGCACTGATGGGCTCGTTAGCTTCGTGGTTGCTTGTTGATGGCGGAACGGGATTACTAATTGCAGACTGCCAGTTATTGGAACAGAAGACGGCTGGAATGCTGCAGACAAATAAAGTCATAAATATAAACCATTCGTGTTTAAATCATAAAGTATTCTTTATAGTCTTGTTTTCTTTAGAAGACCAAATATCCTGAGTATCTTCTACGTTGTACTGAAGTTATTAATCTACTTGTTAAAACTTCTCATTTATTCAATTTCAAATAAAAGGAAAACAGTACAAAAATATAATGGATTTGACCCAAATCTTACACAGAGTATTTTTATTTATTTTTACTTATTTATTTAGTTTTAGAAGTTTTGCCTGTTTTACTGATACTGTTAAACACCAAAACTGAAAATACATGTTTTCTTAGAATGCAATGATTTGGAGATTGATTGTGTATTTAACACAACAGAATAAAGAATCAGTGTCATCCATCTACTTATCAACTTTAAATTAATCTCCTAGCATTGCTATGCTGACAATACATAGCTATACTTTAATACTAAACCTAACAACCTCAACAGCGTCTCCTACTTCAGTAAACACCTCTCCGCCATTACTGACTGGATGTTTTCCATCTCAGTCCTGGCAAAACGGACTTTCCTGTGTTCTGCCCTGACAGTTACTCTACAGAGGGCACTCACTGAATCAGCCCTCTCACCAGCAATGATAATTCAAAATCATCTATTTTCTCCTATTATTTTTGGCCATAGCTTACATATAATGTGTGTAGGAGTGTATATTGGAATGAATCTAAGACTGTATGCCTGACTGTGTGTCTGAATGCTGAAACATGTACATATGAAGATGGAAATGAGACTACACAGACCTGGCCAGCTGTTTTTGCAGCTCCTGAGCATGTTGGTTGCACTGAGCAAAGTAGCTAGCCTGAGCATCCACAAAGTCAGTGAGGCTCCGCATATGGTTGGTCTGTAGAGGCAAATGGCAGGAACACATACCCAACAAGGTAAAGAGCCACAAGCATTAAATAAAAAGCAATAGTTCCTTTAAGAAAGAGATAGTAAAAAAAACAAACAAAAAACAAAAATGACTTTTGAAGTTTGTTAGTTAGGACAGAATCGTCTTTTTTTCTTAAGTGTTTTGTGTGTGTTTAAGTGCACGTACGTGTGTGTTGCTGAGTCCTTCCACAACACCTCTTGTGATTTCTGACTGTCGGTTGAAAAGACTCTGACAAATCCTCAGCTCCATCTCTGCCTACACAAACAAACCCACACACACCCCCACACAAAAACATCTGTATGGTTTTTCTCTTATTTTTCTAAAAATGGCTGCAGAAATAATACAACATTTAAAATGAGCTCAAATCTAAACAAACAGAAAACTACAGAAAGGAAACTATACTATATAGTATTCAGTATATAGTATGGTATTTACTATACTAAAAGCAGCTCCATATTCATATCTACTGCTGCTCACAGTCACTGATATACTGTATGAAGACCGTTTAAGATCCTGTGTTCTTTAAACCAATAAAGAACTCACCTGAGAGATTTCCTGAGCCCAGATCTGTTAGCATGAAAGAGACATAAGAGGACAAAAGCCTTATTTGAAGATAAAACACCAATTTCATCTGCATCTATCAATAAGCACGTTCCTACACAGAGCCGCTGACCTTTAACCATTTAACATGCAGGAAGCTGAACATGTAGGAGACATGAGACAAGTAGTCGTCTTCCAGTGGGTTGGCATTCAGGTTCTGACACAAAGACAGAAGATACAAGAATTGTAATGTCAAACATCAACATGTTTAGCTTTTAGTCAGAGCATGACAAACTGAAAAGTACTCATAATGTTAAAGTGTAACTCACTCTGGCCTCTTGGTCAGCCTCGTGGGCTTTTCTCAGCCTGGCCTTAGTTATATCCAAGTCCAAACGTTTATTTACCAACATCTTTCGTTCATTCTAGGAACAAGCAGTCTTGTTTACTTTACAAACAACCAATAAACAAAACATTATTTTGGGTGACATCAACAATAAAGGTGGGAGTTTGTGTGCATGTGATACAGAGGTATGTGTTGACCTGTATGGCTCTGTATTCCTCCTCAGTGAAACTCCGCAGGGGAGTGAGAAAGTGAATGTTAGTGCTCTGGACAAACTTCCTCTCTGCCTCGCCGAGCTGCTTCTGAGCCTCTCCGCACCTTATCAATGCAGTACCTGAGCAGAGAAACATAAAAATGCAACACAGTGACAACTTTTCAACATATACTCATAACATAAAAAAGATAAGAATAAGCAAAGAAACGGACTTGTGAAAATAGTTGAGAGCCTTCTCTCAGATCAATAAAATGCACGTACTCACTGGCCACTTTATTGGGTATTCCTGTTCAACTGCTTCTTAATCAACCATGTACTAGCAAAGTACATATACCTAATAAAGTGGCTGGTGAGTGTACACCACTCACCATAAGGTGTGTTTGAGCCAATCTCCAGCCCAGCCTGAGTCATCTGATCTCCCAGTAACTCAACGGCACGAGGCCGAGGTGGTACGCCCCACTCCAGATGCTGATACAGCCGGTCCTCTAACCGCTGTCCTGTGTATCAGTGGTCAAAGGTCATATCAAAATTCAATGGCTATGTTTTCTATACACCATGTGACAATTTTTATCATGTACATTTGTTAAAGGAAGCCACTATGACAATAAAATTAATTGAAAGTGGTAATAAACAACACACACACAGCACCTCTTAAAACATAGTTAATACCTTAATAATGTTTTTTGTATAATAAATATCATTGTAAAAATGATTTTACAAGAAGACTATGAACCCTTGGATGAATACAAGGCATGATCTGAAAACATATCCTGGATGCATCTGGCAGCTGAACGTCCCTGTTATTTGATAGATTGCAGACCACATCCACTCATAACTCCGTTAGCAAAGGTAATTGGATTCAAACAGGCTAAAGAATAAGTATCTCTATTCATCCGAACAGGCCAATTGCTACCAAAGTAAACAAGAGACCTCAAGGAAGATGTATGCATGTACTGTGGGAGGGCAAACAGAGCTGAACCAATTGGTCCCAGAGGTAAACACTCTCAGCTACTCAGGGCCATAACAGTAAGTTGATGGCACTTGATGACTCTGCATTTATCTGTATGCTGGCAGCTGAAAGCTGCTTGATATCGTCCCAGATGCATTTTCTTCATAAATATTTACAGTTCATCTAAATGTTTCTCATCTTCATTATAAATGTCTTCAAAAATAATCAATAGAATACCTGCCTTGGAAAAGGGGAAACCACCTCCATTACTCTTAATGAGATGATTTTTTTAGTTTAAAAGACTAAATGCTCAGATATTTTTTTCACCTTTTATATATTTGGATACAGTGAACAGGATAGAATTTAGGATCCTAAAAATACAGCAAATTGCGACAAAAACAGGACCAACTGTTAGTGAAGTGGTTGTGTGTACATCTGTAAGCGTTCAATATAATCAGGACAGCTTCAATAAATCAATTCATGTCCTCCTACCGAGGCTGGGCTGCAGTAAAGCCTCGGTCTGGGAGATTATCTGGTCGGTCCACGTCTTGGTGGCGTCTGCCCGTGATAAAAGCTCCTCCAGTCCGGGGTCCAACTCAGTCCTCTCGGCCTGTCCTAGACTCTCTCCAGTGTACTGGAGCGAATGTCAGGGTAACATTAAGACCACTTAAGAAATACAAACAAACTGCTTAACTGCGCACTTTCCTTTTAGTAAGGGGAGTCTGATTTAAGTTGAGAATAAAGCCCAGGAAAAACACAGAAGAGTTTATTTATTATTATTATTATTATTATTATTACCTGAACAGCGCGGTTGATGAGTTGACCAGCATCCACGGCTAACCGAGTCAAATCCATGACAGCGTCCCCAAGGTCGCGCGTCGTCTCCGGTGGCCCAACTGGCAATCAGCGGCCAAGCAGGACCGGGGTAACCACGCTATGAAAAGACAGCTAATCAACAACAAACGGATGACCTCGCCATAGCCTTGACCGGCTAACCGCCCCACTTTTTGCTGGCCAGATTACGGTCCGTTAACACCGAGCAGCCGAGCCCAAGAGGACGAAGCAAGTGCAAGCACCTGCGTCTGTTGACAGTTTATCCTCCTCCGCATCCTGAGCGCTTCTTCTGTAGAGCTGGATGTCTTTAACATGTGTTTCTAGAGCCGTGGAAAATACCAGCATCGGCTAGCCAAAAGAGTCGGCTCTGACAACAGCAACAGATTACCAGTGATAATAAATATTAGCTAACGGTTTCGCTTTTTTAAAGCTTCACTACAACGATAAATATTAAGTTTCGGATTAATTTGATTGCCAACATTTTTAAATAATATTAGGCTTTTAAATAAATTAAACTGAAGATTTATAGCTGTCAAGAATTCAGTAAAATTATTAATCCATTAAAAAAGCTTTTAGAGCGCCTTTTACATTTCCGGTTAAGATTATTCAAAATAAAAGCATATTCTTATGCAATTATCTTGTAAAGTGTTTTCCCACTAAAAAATGCAAATAAATAAATAAATAAAAAAGCTCATCCTAATATAAAAAAGATTAAAGGCTTCTATCCCAAAGCCAGCTGCAACAGCAGGCATTAACAAAAAGAAGAAAAGTAATAATTACAACTACAGTAACTTTCTGACTGCCTGAACTCATTACTAGATAAGAAAAACTGCTACCTACTTCTTAACTCACAACTTCACCCAGTCCACTTCAGCTTCTTAAGCAGACTCTAAGTGGTGCTTTCATGTAAAAAGTTGAGCCAGTTGGCTGTAATCAGGAGTGAAGAAGCAGCAGCAGAGAGGGGATTAAAACAATCAGCTGACAAGCCTGTCTGTGAGTTTAAGGAGGGTTAAGCGATTAGAACACACACACTACTTAACATTTACCAACAAAATAGCTTTATTTCAAGGGAATGTACAACAGAGCTGCATTTTTCAATGTTTTTTTAGATAACTCGAAATGAAAAAAAGGCTCAGGAACTTTTAAACAAACAGTCAAACGTGCTTGGGTTGCACTGAATTGTGTGCTTTTTCTTTCTACAAGTAAGGCCCCCAGCCTAAATACATCTGACACAGTAGTTTATCATCCGTGGCTTCTTGTATGAGGTAATGGACGTGCCCCTCTATTGACAGAGGAAGACCCAGCACTTTATTCCTGCTCTTAATCACTCCTTGCAGGCGCTGCTCGATGTCACAAACATGGGTTTTAGCCTGGAAGAGAAATGTAAAAAAACAAAAATTATTAGGTTTTATTGGACCTGAATATGCTTTATTTAACTCAGTTTTCCTCTAGGATTAATAAAGTCTCTCTTATTCAGATTTACAAGTAAATACAATTTAAGAAGTAAAAATTCAAGAAACATGCCCACCTTTTCATTAACAATTTCTCCTGTCTCATTGGCCTGAGCTTTCGATAGTCCTTTTGCTTGTTTGCTCCACTCCACCAGTGGGTCATGAAGGAAGGTCTTCAGCACACTTACAAGAAAAATTAAAAACAAAGTTAAAAATGTTAAAAATTAAAACATTTTTAACATTCACAAATAGTTAAATTTGACAATAATCATTTTTATGTGAATGTACCTCATGAGTGGCTCTCTCTGGTCTCTCATTAGTCTTAGCGTAACCTCACAGGCTTGCCTAAAGAGGCCCTCGATGCCCATGGGCCCCATAGCATGGACCATGTTTCGCGTCAGACGAAAGGGAACAACCTCTGGCACGTCAAATGTCTCCCCCTAGTGGAAAAGGAGAGAATAGCACAGGCAAAATTAAAAACAACAACATGCACTGGTGTTAAGGATACATATACTAAATAATGAATATAATAAAATTCCTAAATAATATTTTTATTGAATCTGAGGCAAAAAAAAAAAACCTTGTTAAAGAGGCAGTTGAAGTCTACATGAACACATTCTCCAGTGAAGGAGTCGAAGAGGATGTTTTCTCCGTGGCGATCTCCCAGACCCAGGATGTAGCCCACCATGGACATCACAGCAGTGGAGCGACAGTATGCTGAGCGACTGCTGTACCTGTAAACACACAAATACTCCAAAGATTTATTCTTTGATTTAAATTAGAATCAAAGCAGATTTAAGAAAAAAAAATCTTGAATAGAAATAGCTTCTTTCAAATGTGGTCAAGATGTTGAATGAAAATGACAAAAAATTCTGGTAAAGCAGTGACCTAAAGGAGTATAATTATATCAGTGTTGTAGTTAAGGTCGTACCATGACGTGGGGTCAGGAAAGGTCCGGAGGAGCCATTCATAGAAGACAGGGGGGTGTCGAGCACACAGCACCTCCTTGTGGATTCGCAGTTTTTCCTCGAAAGGAGCCGTCTTAGGAAGAATAAGCTTCCTGAGCTCTTTACCTGATAAGTAGATACCTTAAAACACAGATAAAGGTGAACCACTTAATTATTTCTCAACATTTACTTAAAAAAAAGGTTTATGATTGTAAGGGTTATAAGAAGGGATACCTCTCTCTTTGTACAGCTTGGTGAGAATGTGCCGCAGCCCGGCAGTGTTGTTAACCCATTCGATGATGCCGCACTCCTCATTGAGGGGAATCACAGCATAAGTCCGAATATGTAGCTCCCTCCATCGGGACTCAGCATCTTTACGGAGACACTACACAAACAAAACGTACAAACAAGCACTTATAAATGCTGCTATTTTTTACATTTTCCTAAGCATTGTCACATAATTTGCACACATATTGATTGATTTAGAACAGCTACGCTACACAATGAGCTCCTGTACTTGCAGTTCCGTTTTTGTTCACATTATGAGAAGGTGATTATTATTTCATATGAACTTTGAAGTCAGAACAACACATAAAATAAGAATTAAGCTCCAAAAGTTAGTCTTTTTATTCTGACCTAACTTGCAAGTCGCTCTATGGCTAGAACTCACTATATATGCATTTAATTTGAATTAAATCTCCCAGATACCTTATTGATGAGACAGTTGAACTCCATAAGCCTACAGTCCTTCCTCAGGTCATCTTTAGGTTTACACATCATGGTGTAACTCCGACCATCCGAACCCTTCAGGCTTATCTTCTTTGGCTTCTGCAAAGAGGCCAGGATCTCCACCTACACAAGCAAGAACATTTTCTGTAATTGTCATCAACTCCTGCTGAATGTTAAATATACCACGGAGGCCGGTTACAATAGTTAACACCCTTTTTCTCTTACAGTGTCTTCAAAGCCATCCAGGTATGCCCAGTGTCCGGGGAAAGCGTCATGCTGTGTGTTTGCCCCGCCTGTGGAGGGCAGTGTTGGGATGAGGACAGACTGCAGAGGGATCAGGATCTGACTGAACGTCGGCTCCTCCACCAAACGTTTTAGCTGCTTGAAGTGAATGCTCATACTGAGTGTGGTGCTGTTACCATCCACCTGTAAGACACATTCAGAAACATCTATCTACTCCTGCCCAAAGATGATTTAAGGATTGAAAAGTCATAGATGATAGAAGTGTGTGTGTGTATACCGGTTTATTACAAAGCTCCAAAATCTTGTCTGTCAGTCTGTTGGCATCTCCAATGAATTTTTCCAGAGACTGTTTAAGGCTGATGGCTTTCTTAAGAATCTGATTACAGCGATTCATGCGCATGGGGTAGGATGACTGGAAAGAAAAAGAAAAAAAAGCAGACATAAATAAATGCCGTTAAGCAGTATTTTGGACGCAGAAGCCGTAAATTACACAAACTCCAAAAGAAAAATTGTCATTTTTATCAGAAGAACTGATCTGCTGAATAACATTTTAATTTTAAAAAACCAAAACCAAAAAAAACACACAAAGAGACTTGCGAAAGTTCAGCTTTATACACATTTACAAAAGTCTTGAGTCACCCCTTATTTGTTTATATTTTGCTTCCAAAGACCCAGAGCTTCTAGTATTTTTTTAAAGTGGTCTTGAGCAATAGTTTTCCAGGCTTTCTGGAGGGATTTCAAAGGTTTTGTTTGGACAGTGGCTACTACATAAGTGAAGGACAAAAGAAGAGATGCATTTATTGTCTGCTGAAGCCTGCTGGAGGCTCTGTTATGGATTTCCCAGAGCCTGGACTTCAAAATTACTGAAGCAGTGAGAGATCATTTCAACAGAGAACTGAACAAAATGCAGCCAAGTTAAAGCTTTGAATGTCCTCCAAGAATCCTGGAGAACTATTCCTTAATATTCCTATTCCTACTTAATAAAATGACAAGAAAACTTGCCAAAGAGAGTTCAGGCATTGTTGAAGAAAAGTGGTCATATCAAATATTGACTTTCAAGTTCATTAGAATTATAAAAGCTATATTTCCACGTTTATTTGCACATTTGAAGAAATCACCACACCTACTTCCAATTTTCTCAGTACACCTTAAATAAACGAGTGGTGGCTCATTTCTCTCACCTTGGACACTGCAGTCATTAGCCACATAGCTTGCTGGGGGTACGCGAGGAACACTTTGGCCACAATGGTCATAAGGACATTGAAGACCTCATCGCTGGAGTGACACACCCTGGAGATGAGCTGGGAAAATGCGGTCAGGAACTGGTACGGCGCCAGTTTAGCACAGTGCTCACTCACTACTGTGTTGATTTTACTCAGCTCCTGTCGCATCTGTCTGTCTGCTCGCCCAGCTAAGGTGAGGGAACACGTGTAATTTCAAGTGTTAATGAAAAGCCAATAAAAATACTAAAAGTAAATAGAAAGCACTGAGTTTGCAAATTAATTAGACAAACTAGAACTATCTCCCTGCCCTGTGGGAATTGCCCACCTTTCTCACATTCACACACTTTAGCTCCAAAGTCCAGCCAAAGAGACAGCATGCGAGGCATGGCCTGGTAGATGTACTGGTTTCCAAACTGCAGAGCACTAGGAGGGAGAAAGTTCATAAGTGTGTCGTTTGATGAAGAAATTAACAGCTGTGAAGTAACTTATAAAAGCTCTGATTATAGTCTACAAGGCTGCATATCAGCAGAAGGAACAAGAACTTACTTCCCGAAGAATGTGACGATGTATCGGATCAGATTACCCTGTTTCTCCAGCTTGTTATCTGTCACCTTTGGCATCACTTTGTCATAGTATTTGGCTAAGTAGAAGTTACCATCCTCCCACTCTGGTAGGAGGTTAGTCACATCCTAAAAACAACAAACAAACAAAAAAAACATACAACGCATAACATATAAGGTGAAGACAAGTGATGGAGAAATCTGCTTTGTTGCCACATCACTGTGAGGGTGATCTTTGACATTTGCATCATTGCATTTTTCCCTTTTTTGTCATTTTATGAAACCATTTTTAGAATCTAGTTTGAAAGTGTTTAGATATACCAACCCTGTAAGCTTTCATGATGGCATTAGACTCGAAGTTGGCTGTCTCCTCCATGAAGCGCCCCACCAGCAGCATGGCTTTCCCTTTAGTCTGGAGACTGCGAGGGTCTGTCAGGGACTCATCCTCAGGGAAACACTGAGCCACACCCTTCTGCAGGACAATCAGGGCTTGGTGGACATCGCCCTGATGACATTCAGCCAAATTAGGATATATTAGTTTTCATTCTATTATGCACACGTATGAAAATCTAATTTGCAGAAAGAAAATATGTTTTCTGGTCTTAGAGATTCAAAATGTACAAATGTGGATATTTTGCACACAGTTTTGCATCATATATTAAATGCTGGTTTTATTTGTAGCATGGTTATACCTTAGACCAAAGCCACTTTGCCTTCTCTGTGACCAGTTCAGCTAGATTTGTATTTTCTGCATTGAGAAGGGCGTTAAAGGCGGTCTGATGGTGCCCTGCTTTCCTGGCAACCCGGGCACTTTGTAACCAGCACTCTCCAACCAGCTCCTGACATGCAGGTCTGCAGCGCAAGAGTGAGATGATAAATGCAGATATGAGAAGAGTAAGATTTGAAAATATAGATTGTATTAGAAAGCAATTTTGAACAGTTTGCTCTAATGTTTGTGTTTCAGAAAAAACAGCATGTTAAAATCTGTGCAACTAATAAGTGATGTTTCCTTACTGCGGTCCCAGGCTGAGCAGGGCACGCCGGAGTGCTAGGACTGGTTCCTTAGCCCTAAAAGAGTTTTGCGTCATCTCCAACCGATCTGACCAATGAGGAGGCAGCTGGCTGAGGTTGGACACGGAGCCCTGTCTCTGTTTCTGCAGCTCAGTGAAAGTGTGCTCCAACTCACTCAGCATGTGGAGTCTAAACACATGTAAATGTTTTTTCAACAGTTATTAAATCACAAAATCTTGACTCCAAACTGAGCTGACATCCACAGACCTGACTATATACTCGTATCCTCTCTGGTAGGTTCCACACTCATAACTGGCAGCAGACAGAGGGACGACCTGTTCTTTCCTCACCAGCTTCAGCTTCTCATAGAAATTTTCAGCATCCTGCTTCTTAGCTGAGAGCAGCAACTGGCCGAGCCGCACACCCCATGTGCTGGACTGCTGGTCTGGAGACACACAATAGAAAACTATGTTTTAAGCAGATCCATGCAGCATAGAGTTGCCAGTGGTTGTTGCAAAAACATGCTGTGTTTCTGCTCTACCTGAACTCAAATAATCTTCCAGCAGGTCCCATTTTCCGAGTTTCCAGGCTGCCTCGACTCTGTAGGTGTTGAGTTCTGACTTCCACTGGTGCCTAAATGGACATATAATACTACATTAGGGAAACCAATATTAACCCCAAAAAAACCAAACACATTTAATAAGAAATAGATGTACTCTGATGTTTATGTTTCTTACTTGTTTGCCAGTACTCCATTGACTTGCGTGATGACTGTGGACAGCTGTCCCAGGCCAAGCATGGAGGTCATCACTCCATGATAGTGAGCGATCTTCACACAAAGCGTCAATTGAAATGATCAAATATTAAGAAACAAAAAACAGCAAATTAATTATCTTTTATATCAATATCATAAATAACATATCGTAAGAAAAACACATAAACCTTGCATAGTATATGTACACTTATTATTATTATTATTATTATTATTAAGCATGTCAGTTCAACTGCTTTTAAATGCAAATAACTAGTCAGTCACATGGCAGCAGCTCAATGCATTTAGACAGGTACACGAGATCAATTTCAAACCAACCAAGTATCAGAATTAGGAAGAAAGGTGATTAAAGTGGCTTTGAACATTTCACAGTTGTTGGTGAGACTGAGTATTTCAGAAACTGATGATTTACTGAGATTTTCCACACAACCATGTTTAGGGTTTAAAAAGAAGGGGTCAGAAAAAAAAACAAAAAATATCCGATGCTCAAAAAATGCAGAAGATATTGTTGAACAACAACAATCAATAACCAAGCAATTGTAAACACTTTCTAATGTGAAAGCGGGTATACATGTTTATGGACTGCATGTGTTTGGGTACCTGGTCTGACTCCAGCTGTATGGCTCGGTCATAGCACGCAGTGGCGTCGCGGAGCAGGCCGATGCTCTCGTGCTCGAGTATCTGTTCCTGAAGTGATGGCTCCTCCCTCCTCAGAGCGTTGACACCACTCACTCCATCTGGCTCATGCATTGCAGCGTACAGCGTCTGTGACAACCAATCACGTACATCACTGAGCTTAAAGTCCACGGCAGAGATTAAATGGATGAGTGGTTAAAGGCAAGTGCACTTGTACTATTGGACTCGTTGCTCTCAAGATAACTTTTATAATGCAGTCAAAGTCCTGAGTCAATCTTTTATTTAATGGTTAATAACCAAATTGTTTTCTGACCTGCAGAAATGTGAGATGGTCTTGTACGTTCTCTTTATTTTCCAGGATGTAAGCTTCAAAGTGCATGAGGGCACGAGTGTACGCTTTGGATCGAAGAGAGGCCTTGGCCAGGACATCCTGCGGGATCTCTTTAAGGAAAGCCACCACCCGCTGATAATCCCCACTTTCTGCAATAACATGTTATAGTTCTTTACTTTATTAAAGCAATAGGGTGAGTGAACAATGAGGAGAACTGAATTTAATTTATTATTTTTGTTATTATACAGCTCAATGCAAATAATGCATAAAAACTTTGATATTATCATGTAAATAATTAGATTTGTTGTCTCACAATAGCTATTAAAAATTGCTATAGAGTTGATTCAGTAAATACATCCTTAGCAATATGTTTCAACAGTGACTCAAGCTATGCATCTTTTGATTAGTCCCTAGATTATTACAATATAAAACGCCTCAAGGCGACTGCTGTTGTGATTGGGCGCTGCATAAATAAAATTGAATTGATTTGAATTGTTACCATGTTTGGGTTTGGAGTAGAGGATGTGGCGAC
>VUQR01010068.1:0-44640 GCA_015108515.1 Hemichromis elongatus | reverse complement strand
GATTTAATTTGTTTTAACTAAGGAGGGAAGTTAAAACCATAACAGAAAGCTGTGGTTTTGTTTTTGCACATTGATCAAATGTGCACATTTGTGTTTATGTTTGTTACCTGTTGTCCAGGATGAGGAAGCGGATAATAGCGGCAGTTTCTTTGGGCTGCAGTGGAATCAAGGGGAGCAAAGCAACGATAACATGACTCAGTAGAGGGCCCAGGTGTGCAGGCTCCACACTCCGCACAAAACAATCCCATGTCCTACCCAAAGGAAAAGGGAGTTTAAAAAAAACAAACAAAAATAAACCTGAATTAGAAACAGATGTCTGAACAAATACCAACGAATAGTACTTGTACAATGCACTATATACTAATATGTAAAAATCTAAATTTTCTGTTCCTCAGAGAGGTAGAATTGCGATGTGCATCACAAACAGTTAAAATAATAAAGATAAATGCACCACAATATGTGACTTTATCTGCGAGATTGCAAGTACTGACTGGCAGCAGAGGAGAGGGAAGTCCTCTCTGTATCGCAGGCCGGTGCGTAATGTCGTCATCATCTTCACTCTGACAGAGCTGATGTGTTTAGAGCCCATCAGTTGCATCAGAGCCATCACACTTGTCAAAACCTGCACGAAGAATAGGCAGACGTGTTCACATTAAGCCAGGCAGAACTTTAACGTGGACATTTAACCAATCAGATTTAAAATTCCGGTATTTTAGAGGCTCAATTACCAGTTTCTTGCGGTCTTTTTCTCCTGCGCTGGAGCTAAGCAGCTGCATGTTGAAAAAGGCAAGAATCCCCAGGAGCTTTGGCTGTAAGTAGTCAGCCTAATGATGAAAACAAGACATTGATTAATGGATTAGCGGATTATTAGTTGCCTTACTATCTTTTTATTTTTAGATTTTTGCATAGAAAAATTACAATTTTGGCTTAAAATAATTACATACAACATATCTCACAGATTCTAAAGCCTAAATAGTTTGATTAAGTATAGACAAGAAATTAAAACACTGATATGAAATCCAGAGGATGCAAAGTACCATAAGTTCTGGGGTGGTGATGTCTCGGGGTCCGTGGTACGGATCATCACTGGATGCAAAGGAAGCCAGGATTGCCAAGCCATTGAATACCTGCAAAGAAATAAACACTCATGAGAACAGAAACTAGAGTCTGTATTTTAGAGAGTCAGAGTTTTATTTAAGCGGACACCTTGTGCAGAATGATTTCCTCAAAGGCAAATATTTTGAAATAGATTTAATGTTAAGAAAATCAGTTTCCACATATGTGCGTCAACCTGCTGGTAGTGCTCTCCAAGTCGCAGCAGCAGCTCATTATGAAGACCTTGGAAGTCTTGGCGTAGCAGAGATCCTAGTTCAATTTCTGTCTCACTCTGGAAGATCATGAAGGAGAAAAAAAACAAACTTGTTTTTAAGATGATCTCTTCAAGTACCTGACTCCTGTAGAAATCACAGATTTCTGCTGTAAAATACCAGTAAAGTTGTTCATACTTGTAGGTAGTGAAAGGCCCTCTCCAGCTCCTCCTTTGTGCAAGAACAGACCAGATGGCTAAAGATGTACTTAAAGTTGTTGATCAGTATCTCTCTCCTGTTTGCCTTCAATTCAATGGCCAAAGTTCGAATGAGAGCAGAGCCTGTAGAGCTTGCCTTTGCTGCCAGGTAAGGTAGCAACACCTGGAGGGTCCGCTGCATGAAACAAATATGGAAGAAAGCACCAATGTACATCACATAAAGAGTGTCTGCTATCTGTGTAATCTGTGTGTGGATGCATGTACATAACTGTACATACAGTGAGGAAGCGGTGGAGGTCTGGAAAGTCAAAAGCATGCGCGATCTGGGCAAGAATATCCAGAGCCAGCTCCCTCTGATTGGCTGACTCGGTTCCTTGATCTGGTGTGCTTCGCAAGGCTGATGCATGGCGTGAATGTAGAGATTCCACCAGGAACTAAAGGGAAAGAACGTATAGTAATGGACTTTAGATTTTCCACAAAGATCCACATCTAAAACAGACCAAATGAAAATTAACCTAATGCAATTTTCACACATTAAATCCACATATATACTGTGAATAACAGTATTATTATTCAACTCATAATAAGCAGGTGAGTAGGATGGTTTTGGTCCATTTTAAACAAAAGACTAGATACCTGGCAGATAGGGTTCTTGTACTGACTGAAGAGTGTCTGCAGTTTCAAGCCTTTGGTGGTGGCCAGGGCTCGAATTTGAGTGTAAGCAGCTACAGAGACCTGGGACGACTTAGACAGCAGACAGTGGAGCAGACGCAGCAGAGAGAACGACACCAAACTACCCTGAGAGGCTCTGACAGAAGAGAGGGGAATGAAGAAATTTCATTCATTAGGTAGAGGCTTTTTAAGTGTATTAACAAAAGGAATTCATCTGTTTTCTACCCTCTGAAGTATATATGAAAAATAATATGAACTAATAACAACTAGCAGCACAACATTTTATTTCTGTCTATAATGTTAATTATTATTTCATCTCCCATCTTATTCATTAAAAATAATTACTATAACTCATACAGCTTGTGCAATAAAAGAAAGTGCTGTCCATATACCTGCCGATCTCTCCAGTGGTGAGGATCAGAGTGTTACGCAGGTCATCATCTCTGTTAAGTTTAGCATTGCTGAATGCCTCTTTAAGGCGTGCAACCAGGAGCTGTGATGGTGACACACACCACGTACAAAAGAGAACATGCAACATTAAACCACACTGACTGAGGGGGAGTATGGTGAAATTTTACCCTGACAATAACATAATTAAATTATAATATTAAAATGATTAGAAAAACCGGAGTCTTAACACTAGAATTGCTCACCTCATTCAAAGAGCCCTGCTCAGAGTTTCTAGTGGTCTCTGTTAGAAGGAAACGCACTGATTGGCTGAAGCGTGTTCTAACCACAGGATCGGAATCCTCCATTAGACCAATCAGGGCACAGAGTACAGCTCTAGAATCGCTGTCTGCACCACTGAGATTAATATGCTGGCACAGGTGGGGAAGAGCTTCTAGGAAAGCTGGCAGTGAAATGTAGAAAAATGTTTAAGAAAACAGCAGCTGTGAACTGACTTGAATGCATTAGCTGCTGTGAAAAACTTATGGTAGAAAACGCCTAATAAAAAGGTACCTTGTTTCACAGTGCTTGGAGCTTGTGGTCTGAGCAATGGCAGGAAGGGTCTAACAACAGATGCCTTGAGGGATGGCACTGCTTTTCCAGAATGATCTGCTTCAAGACTACAAGAGAGGCAGAGGATTTTGGGACGACAAGTGGAGTCTGTGTGGATGTCACTAAGGCTGGAGAGCTCTGATTGGAGGCAGCTCAGCTGACCAATGATCCTGGCAAGCTCCTTCTTCACCTGCTCCGAACAGTCGTCCAGCTTGGAACTAAAAATATCAAAAATACACCATGACATATAACACAGTGACTGATGATATCAACAAAAGAAAGACAGAATACACGAGTTTCCATACAGCAAAGTACTGCCAATGAGGTTGTAGTGCATGTTTCCCAGACGGTGGAGCAGAAGAGGGAAAGCCTTGACTGCTGCTACTCTCACCACCTCCTCCTGACTCTGCAGCGCCTTTGAAAACACACACACGCGCCACGTCTCGCACACACCACCATGTAAAAAGGCCAGCAGCGACACGCAGTCAGCCTGGACCTCAGATGCTGGAAAGAAAGACGTGGAGTTTATGTTTTAGTATGCTGCAACTTTAAAAGCTGTGAAACATTTAAAGTAGTCAAATAAATATTTAGGCTTTCATTAAAAGAAAAAAAACAAAACAACAGGAGACAGAAACACTCACAATAGCAGAAACTGAGTCTTTGAGCCAAGGCTAGCAGCCAGGATGGAAAGCCTGCAGTCTTATAGGCTGAGACAGACTTGTTCTCACAGACCCAAGAAAGAGACAACAGAGCACACACATGTTGTTGGAGCCTGTCATCACTCTGGCTGCTCACTTAAAAAATAAAAGAAGATTATGATTATAAAAAAGGATTGGGCTTTATTTCCATGTTCAAATTAAGATGACCTTTATTAGTCCCACAGGTGGGAAATTTGTTATCAAATTAAACACAAAACAATTATGGAAAATACAACAACTTTTATTTTGACAACAAACTAAACCAAAAACATCTGGTATTTTAGTATTCGGATCCTTACTTGTCAGATAAAGTATAGAGTCGAGGACCCTGACAGTGATCTGGACAGCAGACTGAAAGTAGCTCCGATTTGACACAGGCTGAGATCCTCCTTCTAACACTGACTGACAGCCCTTCAGGGCCCTGCTCAGTGTCTCAGTGGGAACCCAAAGGAGAGGTGATAAGCTGTTATAACAAAGAGATTTGAAGTGAATAATATGCCATTAATCGCTGTGAATGACATACGCCAATCAAACTAAAGCCAGGAAAGTAAAAAAACAAACAGAGAGAAGTTGTTCTAAGGGGCAGAAAAAAGATAAAAGAGAGAGGGCTTGTGTAAGAGTGTGGGCATATGTTTGGAAATTACCCGACGGGAGAGGAGCAGAGGGCTGCCTGATGGAGAATGAGGGCCAGTCCCTGCAGAGCAGACAGACTCTGTGTGGTCTCAGACTTAGCAGAGATGCAGTCCAAAAGCATCAGCAGCTCCTCAAGCCGAGTGTTTAATGCAGCCCACACCTCACTGTGAACACGCATGTCCACTTTGCTTAAGATAGAGAAACAGACATTACTTCAATACAACGTATGACACATTTGAAAATAAATATTTGTTTTGAGATTTTCATGGCTATTGCAGAGTAGTGAATGCTGATGCACCTACCTTGAGGATGTTTTTGGAGTTTTACTGACTGAACTGGTGGCAGATTTGCAGGATTTCTTGGCAGGTGTCGCTCCATCTTTACAGTCCTGCAGCACTAAAGCTGTCTCAGCCTTCAGGGCGGCTTGGAGAAACCCTTCTGCACACTGCAAAAAACAAGCATGGCAGATATTGTAAAGAGGGAAACACTGTATGGATATCAAAAAGATAATTTAAAAGGAAACACAAAGAACAAAGTTGTACTTCGGCTTGATTTGCTGTCCCCACGGTGGATGCTAGCGTCCCACAGACTTCCGTGATCCGCTGCCTCCTGAGCAATGTGATTCTCTCATAAACTGGTGCTACAGACAGCGAGAAGCTAAACAGCAGGCAAAGTGACTCGGTAACTTCTACACCTAACTGGACGCCAGCTCCAGCAAGAGTGCAAACACACTCGAACATCTGTGAGAGGTAGATGGGCTCAAAGTTTGAGTGAGAAAAACAAGATGGCTGAAACACACAGCGGGTCAGGCTTAGCAGCTCTCCTTCGTAAGCTTGTTTCTCATTTAAGTTTGCTGTGGCAGAGTAGGAGTGGGTTTCCAGCAACTGGAAGTAGGCTGCAAAGAATTCGTGGCCCTGCATCTCAGGAAATCCTCTGAGCTCCACCAGTGTTCTCAGCATCACCATGGAGGCCTTCCTCAGCCTGGTGTTCCCATTGGCCAGGACGAAGCATGCAGCTTCCCAGGCTACACTCAGGTCACGATGGGAGATGACTCCCCTCAGGGACTCAGTTATGATGTCGATCGTTACGGCAGTTAGCGACTCCAAGGCAGCAGGTGAGGAGAGCACAAGGGCAGAGGGGGTGAGGTATGAGGAAGCACAGAGGGGGGTTAAACTGAAGCACTTGAGGTTTACAGGCCACTGGCTCTTTGTGTGAATGTCCAAAACATGTCCCTGTCCTGCAAGTGTGCAAATATGTGCATACAGGTTATGGCCAAGTTCCTGGAACAGAAATATGAGTTCCTGAATCAGGCAACTAAAGATAAATGGTGCCCGGACTCTCAGAGTGTGAAGTAAAGAGCACAACACAGCAGAGACACGTCCATGGATGATATCACAGCCTGGAGCTGCTGCCACACGAAGGAAACGCACCGCCACCCACTTACTGAAGTCTAAAATCAAGACAAGGAATGAGAATATATTAAAGGAGAAAGGAAAGAGGAGAAAACATGTTGATCTTTTTTTTTCTAATTCCTGAAATCACTTAAGGCAGCATTTTGATAAGAATGTCCTACCAGTGCAGCTCTGTGTTGTTTCTGGGTATTCAGCAGGCTGACAGGCAGGGTTAGCAAACATCAGAGATGAAGATTTAACTATGTGCTGCACAAAGTCCAGCAGCATCACACAGGCTGGCTCTGAGCTGGACTTCTTACTTAGACCTAAAGCAACTAAAAGAAAAGACAAGTGTTTTGTTAAAAGAGCTGATACACGTACAGAAGATAAATCAAATATTC
Source organism: Hemichromis elongatus (assembly GCA_015108515.1). Taxonomy (NCBI): domain Eukaryota; kingdom Metazoa; phylum Chordata; class Actinopteri; order Cichliformes; family Cichlidae; genus Hemichromis; species Hemichromis elongatus. The sequence continues at coordinate 38,321 of VUQR01010068.1, read as the reverse complement.
TTGGAATATTAAATTAAAAAGTAAGTAAATTATAAAAAGCTTAAAGAAAGACACTAATTTAAATTCCAGGTCCAATACTTATTCAAAAGACTCTCAGAAGCCAAAAGTTAATTACTAAGTGAAGAGATCATAAATTTATACAGCAAGAAGACAGAAGTAGACGCAGGTTTATATTAGTTGTACTTTTCTAGTCACACCCGATGTGCCCCCTTTGTGTTTTGGAACTCCTAACACAGACTGGGTGTCTGTTTGCCAAACAAACACCTGGCAGCAGTGTGAACTGTTGTTATAGCTCCTTCATGTTCAAGGGAAAGTTACAGTTGTAGAGTGGGGGGCAAGATTCATGCAAGTGAGGGGGAAGACAAAAACTAATATGGTTTATCATAAACTCTACATGCTACATGTAATAAAGGTGCAGAGATAAAGATAAATGGTTTTAAGGAATAAAGGAAGTATGCCTGAAATTTCTCATGTGCACACATGAGCTAGTTAGGGTTTAAACCTGCCTATTTTTTGTGACATTTTCATGTTTCATATCATCAAACACATTTTAATATTAGACAAAGACAACCTGAGTAAATTCACAGTGTAGTTTTTAAATTATGATTTCATTTAATAAGAGGGGGGCAAAGCTACTCAAACCAACCCTGACTGAAAAATGTATCCCTTCCTTGCTAAATCATGAATTAACTGTGATTTATCACATGTGTTTTAAAGCTCAATATAATTTGACACTTATCACCAACACTTGATTGCAGTTCTTGCTGTCAAGGGTGGCACAACCAGTTATTAGGTTTAGGGGGCACTCACTTTTTCCACACAGATTTCTTTAGTTTTTTCCCACATTTTTTTTTCTATAGGAAATCAGAATTTCATAAACTGATTGTTACATTGACTTTTTGTCTGATCATCTGAACATGCAAGTGCAACAAATATACAAAAAAGAGAAAAAAGTCAGCACAGTATATTAACAATAGTAAATTGTAGTCACGGTGAGCAACACCTTCAGGGAACATGTCAGTAGATAAGTCTGACAGTGTACACCAAAAACCTATTTTTTAGTGATGTCCTTTCAGGGGCTTTTATTGTGGTGACCAGCTCTAGTATGTGTCGAAATTCCCGGCTTACCGACGTCCACATCTGTCAGTATCCTGTCGATGAACTGGCAGAGAATCTGTCGAGGTTTCTGTACCACCTGGTCGTACTCTGCAGCGCTCGCACTGCAAATATCAGCACCATGTTATTCACAGAGACATGATGAGGCAAATGTTTTTATCGACTTCAGCAAGTAAAGACGAGAACTCACTTTAGCCCAAAATGAGTGGTACTGTTAACTACTTAGCTCTTAGCCAACTTTAGCTGTGTCCTCACCTGGCTAGCTCCTGAAGAGCCGGTATCATCGCAGACATTTCCAGACCTTCCATTTTTAAACTTTGCGTGTCGCTGTTCGATAAAACTCTTTAATATATTAATATAAGGCTCTGTCTAATCATTTTAACCAGTACACATCTCCACGTCTCCTTCTGCCTGTCAAGTCTTTCCAAAACTTTCGCTCCAAAATGACGTTTCTGTTTTGATACGGAAGCCAGCGTGGCTCTATAAACTCAAACAAAACGCAAACTAGTAAGAGCTCCCTCTGGTCGGTAAAGTAACGGCAAAGTATGTGTTTTACGGCAGGAAAACCAATGAAAAATATAACACGGCATTAAAGGAAAAAAAAGAGTAGTGCAATTGCATTAGTAAACAATATGTAACAAGAGGGTATAGTGTAAATGTGTGTGAAACTGTATGTGTGCCTACAAATGTGTTATTTTACTATACTTGAGGCAATGTTGTATTTAATGATTAAAGTTTAATGTGTGTCTTAATTAAGTTGCTGTATTCAGGTATTACAGTAGAATGACTTAAAACAGTTAAATGGTATTTATAGCACAATTCACAACAAAAATCACATCAAAACACTTTATATTGTAAGGTAAAGAACTTACAATAACAAGAGACTTTTCTGTCCCCTTTATTCACTATGCAGCTTTTTGAAACGCTTAAGATGTATAAGATGCTTCCCCCATCTAAAGGGAAAACTTAAACATATTAGAAAATTGGTAAAAATGAATAAATCAATATCAAGTAATGTTAGAATATTGTCACGTCTCATCTTTCAATTATTTTTTACCTTAAATTTTCCATTATGCTAATTTTTAAAGCTATTTAGAAAAGCCAGATTTTTGCACTTCTGAACTTATATACATGCTATAAACAATTTGCTCTGTACTTCTGAAGTCCAGAAAGAATTTGTGTTCTGATACACAAAATATTCACAGGTATTTTGTACATTTAATAGATTCTCTTTATTAATTAAATAGCGATATTTAATGCACAACATTTACAGACATCAAACATATTTGACAGAACAGCTGTGTGTATGATTCTTCTTTTCCTTCTGCTGGATCTCTGGCTCATATTGCAGAAGAAATAGAATGGGCTAAGTATAATAAAGCAAAGAACAATGTTCCATAAAATCACATATAAAAAAAAAAGTATCCTTATTGATGGAAAATGATTTACCGTACAGCATTTAATTATGCAAAAGAATAATAGAGAATGCTAGACTAAAACTAAAAAAAAAAGGAATAAAAAGAATTTTTAAAAAGTAAAATAAAATTTTTTCCCCCATCTTCATTCATGGTTGTTTGTGCCTAACTTCAGCGTTTGGCTTTCTTCAAACCATGCCCCATGAGGCAGGCAAACACAGTCATCACCATCTTGGGTTTGACCTCCACCAAATCGTCAGGCAGAGCGTAGACACGAGCGCCAATCTTACGAGCCAATGAGATTGCATACCTTCGAGTAGCACAGAAGGAGAGTGGAGTCAGGAGATGAAAAAAGAGCGAAAGATCCAAAGAGATTGATGGTTTAAAAAAGTTTTTTTTCTTACTTGGCATTGTTGATTTTATCATCTTTCTTCAGCACTCCTTTTTCTCCTCTTGTCACCACGTGGAACTTGACCATCCCCGGAGCGATTACATCGATCAGGTCAATCACTGGCAGGCTGGTGCTGATCAGCTTGTCCTGCAGGCAAAAAGGGGTTTAAAGCACACGGAGTCTTTTGATATCATACCATTTCACAAACAAAGATACACACCTTGAAGCTGCTGATTTGTGTGTCCTTTCCATTCTGGCTCAGCATCTTGTTGACCCAGTCCAGGATGATTTGATCTCCCACCCTCTCTCCATCACCCAAATCAGACAAAACCTGAACTGTGTACCTGGAGGATTGTAAGAAGTACGGGTAACTGAAACTATACAAGGAGCAGGGGCCAAACCATGGACTGTCTGTTTTCACCAAAAAATATACTACAGCAAGCAAAACATCCTGCAGCTCCGCATGCACATACCTCCTCATTAGCTGCCAGACCAGCCCTAAGGTGTGTACACGACTCCCCTCATTTAGATTTACTCCTCCAATTCCAACTAGGGAGAAGCGGGCGACATCCCTGCCCAGATCTACAGCATAGTTACAGTTTTCCAGCTGGCAAAAAAAAAAACCCAAAAAATGTTAGATCTCAAATTTCCCACTGCTGTGCTTTTCTTGTCATCATCACTGTGCTCTGCTTGTTCACCTTCTTCATATTGGCCCCCAGCGCAGGATAAGGAGGGCGGTTGACTTTCTTCCAGTTCACAAACACATTGACCTGATCATAAAGCTGCAGAATCACCAAGCCGTCACACAGGTCACTGGAAGAAAACGGTGACACAGATAATGGATCTTAATAGAAGAAGAAAAAAAAGCACTGCCACTAAAAAAAACATTTAGAGCATGTCCTCCCCACTTTTGTTGAAATATAGGGTTTTAGCAGTCTTAGGTCAATCTTGTTTTACTGCACTTTAAAATAAAAGGTAACAATTAAAATTAAAAAAGGGATTCACTATTTTCAAACTATAATTTCAATACTGTCTGCATGAGGGAAGCTTTAAAATTTAAGATTAATACTAAGCCCATATCTAAGATCAGTCTTGTGGAATTTTCAGTAAAATGTTATATAAGGACACTCATGCTAATCAGCTCATTTCCATTTTGCCCCACTCTCCTTTGTCTGCAACCTTCATTTACAGCTCCATTCACCCTAAATAACTGATACGGTCAACATGATTATGTATAACTGATGACATACTGGTAAAGATGGTGGACGTGTGGAGAAACACCCAGAGAGTTCATCCAGTTGCGAAATGTTTTTTCTTCTCTGGTCTCCTCTGGAATGACATGAAGACATCATACAGGTTATCATACGGGTGACTACATCTATAATCTGGACGTACGCCTCACCCTCAAGCACCTATTGTCACCTCTGGCTTTTTATTGGTCTATGGCATGTACAGTATAACTAGCATAGGATTACATCTGTTTTCCACATGCTCATTTTATGGCTAATATGCCCCTGTGTACTGTGTATTTCAGCATTTTATGAATCACTCGTGTAATTGTAAGGCCAAGATATAGTGTATATATCTCACTCTCTATGTGCTCTAAATCGCTTCCATTCATCCGAAGCTTCTGCAGACCGGGGTGCACATTGAACAGGTTGGCAACGAAGGCCATGTTCAGTTTGCTGTTTCCAGATGTGACATCACGAGCAGTAACAAACTGCCTGCACTCCAGTCTGGCTGCCTGCTGCAGCATCAGCTCAGCCCTTTTCTCCAAATCCCACTCCTTCACAACAAACACACACACACACAGACATGTATGCACAGAAGAACGGCAAAGACACTATGTAGATATAATCATATCAGAATTTGAAGAAAACAAGTTCAAATGACAGAAAGAAATGTTAATCTTTAAATTTAACTTCATTTATAGGTTTCTCACTGTTATGTGAAAATTTTCTGGCTCACATTTAGGCCGCTCATGTCAATTTTTATCGTCATTTCGAAGTCATCCTCCTCCCAGGAAGTGATCTGATCCATCAGATGGAAGTATGCCCGCGAGTCCTTCGGTGGGAGAGTACAAGATGGGGTTACACTCACGACTCTGTGTATTCACATGTGTGTATTTGTTCTGCACGGTACCTTGATGTCTTCGCTGAAGTTGCTGATTGTATCCGTTCCTGCGTTGCGTAGATGATAGTTGACCCAGCGGAGCAGCAGCTCCTCAGGGGAGAGAGACATTAGGTGCTCCAGTAATTCTCCATCTGCCAGAAGGGCAATCAGACCTGAAAAAGCACATAACTGCAGTTAATCAATTGTCAAAGCAAGAAAGAGGAAATTATTCAAAAAGTGCATTTTTACCTAGAAGCAGCAAGAAACTGTCATTTAAAAGTAATGCAGTTTAAGTTATGCCGGCCAAACTAAAGAAGACACGCAAAAGAATTTGCTAATTTGTTATGCAAAAAGCAAATAATATTAAAAAAACATGTAACATATTTTTTTTACCTAAACGCTGTATGTTTATAAATAATATAATATTACAAATAAAAATTTAAAAAATAAAGCACCAAATGTGTTTTCTGCTTACAGAAAATCATGAATACTTGCAAAATTTTTTCTATTTTTTCTATTTTTTCCAAAAAATTTTCTGTTGTCTAAACACACAATTTTTAAAACAAAAGCTTTATGGCAATTATTTCATAGTTCAGGCTTTAGGGGTAAAACCCCAGTACATTGAACTCTGTTATACAGTTTTAACCTAACCTAAACTTTACCTACCTAAACTTTTACATTTCAAACCTCTCCTAAATTTCAAACATTGACATCCATATCATAAACTGCATCCATATGGGTTAGTGCTGTAAATGTAAAGTTGTGTGTGTGCATGCAGGTGTGCATGCTGACCTTCGTTCCTGCTGATTTCTATGTCAGCAAAGAGACCGATCTTGATAACCTGCCAGAGCAATCCCAGAACCAGGTGGGGTTTTCCAGCCATCATGTCATGGGCATCCATGCTCACCACCGTGCACCCAATAGCTGAGGCTGAATTCAGGGCCAAGACCAGATTCTCCTACAAACACACACTGCGTCAACATTTTAAATAAAAGTCTGAAAGTCTGACTGTCATGTCATACAGGAGTGTTTCAGTTGTTTTAACAGCTCAGCAAAAATAAAGACTACAAACTGAATCCTGCCAATAATAAGAAACTAATTAGAAATCAGCAGAAGCTGAAAATGGAACTGTTGATGGACAAATATCATCCAGGACGAAGTGTTCATAAGATATAACACAGCAGAAGAAAAAGAAGAAGATGATGCAGTAAAAAAGTTAATATATTACAGGCGTTTTAGCAAAGTCCAACATTCCTGAAGAATCAGTATATCAGAATAACACATTAACACATTTACTACCCATCATCGTCTCAGTTGACATCCATATGTTCAGGAGAAGACTTAGCATGTGCCAGCTACAGTAAAACTAACCAAATACATTCAGGCCTTTTAAAGTAGATGTTTCTTAAATGAGAATTTCCCTTTGCTACCTTCTTTCTTTTTTTTTCTTTACTTTTTTAGGTGCAACAAGGGTCACAAGCTGGCCTCAACCTGATTCCACATGCTTTTAAGGTTTATTGCTAAGTTTTGTTAACATGCTGATGATAGATTTGTACAGATGCTCTCCGCTAAAATTTGACAGGAATTCTGGGGTTTTTTTCTTCTTTGCAAATAACATTGATTGGTGATACGAATGTATGTGTTTATCCACTCACTCAGAACTGTTACTCACTCTCATATGAAAGGTGGTAGGTTTCTTAGTGTTGATGACTCTTTCATCAATCGTGTCTGGCTGTGAATGGTTGATCATCTTGCTGAAAGAGATTATTTTTTTAAAAAACAAGTGAAAGATTGAAATAATTCTGAATCTAGTTTAAGATGAGTGCAACTTAGGGTCAGATTAGGGCACTGGGTAATTACAAGTTTGATTCCTGACCCTGCAGTCTGATAGTTCACTTGCTATCTTTCATCTGTGAAAGACAGCAAGTGTAAAATAAAGAGAAACACACTGAGAAAATGTGAGCAGGAAGGAGCTCTGAAACACTATAAAACAACAGTAAAACAAAATTACACCATTTCTCTTTTAACCTTTGCTTCAACATAAAAGTGGAAAATAAAAATGTTTATTGAGGAACTTAGTCTTGGTTGCCTACGTGCATGAGCATGTGTTAATACCATAAGAGGATGCCATCGCGGACAGAAGTGAAGAGGCTTTCATCGTCAGGGTTCATGGGCAGCAGATGTCGGCAGTCTGGATCTTTTGCCAAAGCTTTGTTGATCCAGTTTACAAAAGCCACCTTCTCCTCATCTAAACACACATATAAATTTCTGCAGTAAGTAATGTAGGAGCTTAAACAATTAGCTGCTCAGCTGATTAGTAGAATATTTATGTTTATTATAATAATTTATGTTGTTAGACTGAACTGTTTAATCATAAATATAGACTATTAACTCTCTACAGGCCTCAGGGAAAACTTTTCCACTATGATCTGATGTTTAATAGATGAAATAATAATAATAATTTAACAGCCAGGGGAAGCCTACAGTTGTTTTGTACCACCTCAAATAAACATTATAATGCTGTTACATTAAATTAGTTAGTCAACAAACTCTATTAGTTTCAATGACTTCATCTTTTGATTAATTTATTTAATTTATTAATTTTTTTGGATGGTGTATTTAACTAACTAACCTAGCTAGGGACAAGGGTTTGAGTTCCATAAAGGCTATAAATAACGATTAAAAACTCTGTATAGTGAAAATAAAATTCCTAGTAAATAAGGTGCAATTTCTAACATTAATAAACACTTTTATCAAGTAATAACTGATATAGCATGTGTTATAAAATGTTTATTAAATCTAACTGCTTAAGGATACCTTATAAGTGGAATTAAAGAACTGCTCACGCAGACCTAAAATTAAATTTCATCAATAAGTAATATAATATAATATAATATAATATAATATATCCTTCACAAGAGCTTTTTGCTTTGCTTTGCTTTTCATTAACATCTTTGTTTTACAAGCTGGAGCTAATCACAAAATCGTTCACCGAACACTCAAGGACACACACACACATGCTTACTGTCCCTCACCAGCGTAGGAATGCTGAGTTCCCTCACTGGAGATTCCCGATGTTCCTCCAAAAGAGCGAATCCCATCCCTCCGTGACACAATTTTTTTAAATGTCTCACTGATCTGTTTACTCTTCAGGTCTTGGTAGATCTGAAAGTTAAATACGATGCATTACGTCACGTGTAACTGAGTGTGTAAATTTGTGCATTTACTCACAAGCTGTACCAAAACTTACAGAGACAAATTCCTCAAAGCTGATCTTCCCGTCTCTGTTTGTATCTCCAGCGATGAAGGTCTCGACGATGTCTCGCACCTTGTAGCCTGGAAGGGAGAAGCTTGCCTCTTTGAACAGCTCCTGAAGCTCCCATTCACTCACATAGCCGCTGTTATCAATATCTGGACACAGAGACACAAAAGGATATACAAAAATGGCAAATCATTTCCTTCACAATGAATAAAGATTCATATAGCCACATTATGAATAAAAACTTTGAATTCAGATAGGTGGGTTTTAATTTATTTTTGTTGGCTTCAGTTTCAGTTTTATTTACCTATTAAAACTAACCTTTAGTTACAAGTTTGTTATTGTAAACTTCCTTTTCTATAGAGTCTAAACTTTATTGTTTCATGTGGACAAATTTCATTGCACCGGGGCTTTATGCCAGTGGCCCCTGGGCTTCTTGGTTTGTTACTAAAATGAAGCAAAATCTATTTTTTGCACTTTATGGATAATTGTTATTTTCACTGATGATGTCAAAAACTATCCAGCGCTTCATGAGAAATAGCTAAACAGCGGCTGGATGGATTTCTCTCGCGTTTTGTCCAGACATTCAAGCTTCCAACAAACATGAGTGTCAGAGTTGAACATTGACCAAAACAGTGTTGAAAATAATTTTTAAATTGCTCCAAATTGCTGTTTGATGCCTTTGACCTGTTATCCATTGCTAGGAAGATAATATCTGTTTTGTTACACCGCTCATTATTATCAAGATCTGTGCAACTGTGCTGCCGTGATTGTTAACTGATAAAATTTGGCAGCGTTTATTACACGTGAAAATGTCTCTCACAAAAAGTACAATACAAGCAGTAAAACTTGCTTACATAAGAGTCTTTTATTTTATGATGGTAGTAAAACTCTTACTTTGTTCAGAATTACCGTCAATACCTTTATAGGGTCATGTTAGAGTGCGTGTTTGTGTGTTTGTGCATGCATGTTCGTGGCTCTTGGTCAAACTGACCGATTTTGTTGAAGGCCTCTTTTAGATCTTCCAAGTCATCTCGGGAAATCTGTATGACGTGACTGTCCATAGTAGCTTCAGCTTTGTGCACCTAAAAGATACACCCCAACCCCCCAAAACGCACACAACAAGGGCAGACACAAAGGCTGATCAACCTGACAACTTAACATGAGAGTTGTAACACTTTATTGCTGCAAACACATATTTACTACACATATGAAAACTTTAAGTCAAAATCTTTTTAAAAAAGTAGGTTTGATTTGCACTAACGTCTCTTTTTGTTCAAAAAACAGCCATATCAGCCTCCAAATACAAACACATTTAAACACCTTAAAGATTCTTCATTAATCTGGGAAAGTCCAAAGCAAGTAAAAAATGCTTCTGTGCTTGAGGGACAAAAAAGGCAAAGTGAAACAAGTCGAGGACAATTACCTTCACATTACCTGTTTTCCCCTCTCAGTCCTGTCTCAAGCAGTAAGCCGCTCTAGTCTTCCAGAGCTCTGCAAGGCTTCAAACCGGAGCAGAGAGGAAGCTGGATCGTAGAGGCACTGGAGAGCTGATTATCTCTTTTAGGAGGAGGCAATGGGTGGAGGCACACGATGGACCTTTGGCCCGCCTGGACCCTGAGACAAGCGTCTTCTGACAGTTAACATTTAACACCTCATCCTGTTATTCTCTGTAGTGGAGGCGCAAATGTTTGCCCCTTCTGGGCCATTGATTTGCTGTCACAGCACACCTGCCTTACAATGCATCCCAAAGTACTAACAGCTAAAAAAAAAAAGAAAAAAGTAAACACACGTAAATATAAATAAATGTTTTCTAAATGCACAGCCTGCAGTTTGACAATAGAAATATGGGTCATGCTCTGTTAGAGCAGACGTTTGCTTAATGATAGATAAGCACGCTTAAATTAACTGAATACAATTTGAATATCAGTCTTACTTCACAAGACTGTTAATGTGGCATGAAGAAAGGCATGAAGCAGGAAGAAAGGAAGCAGGGGCAAACAGTGGATTTATGCAGGCACCGTTGCCCAGCTGTTCGACTCATTCTAGTACAGAAATAATGTGGTGCACACTTTGCAAAACCATGAATTGTTGCTTTTATACTTTGGACTTTTCATCTTCAGCTTATTGATTAGATTAGAGTGGCATCAAGTACTTTTAATAGCTTGGAAGCTCTGTTTTATTTTATCTTTCACACATGGCTGGCTGGTAGGCCTTTTTTTAGGCAGCTATGCCTAAACTGTGACTAATATCACTAAAAACAAACACTTAAATTTTTTAATGCTTTCAGGCTAATAAGGGGGCATTAGTTGTAGGGTAGTATAGAATCTTTAGTTAATTACATTTAATTTAGTCCCATTGCAACAGCTGCACAAATCAGCATATTTATTACTAAAGGCTATTTTACAATAACCAAAAAGGAAAGAATTGTAATTTTAGTCAGTATAAGTAAAACCTAACTAAAACATGTGTAACGTGTGCATAATGTTGACTCTATTTGGTATCTCCAGCTGTTTTTTTAAGAAGCCATGATCGCATTTTGCATTTAAGTCAGACATGTTTAAAACATGACGCTTGCACAGCTTGCTTCTTTGCCACACAATGCCTTGTAACCTGAGGCACAGAGCCAACTGCATCACCTAGATTAAAATGCTCCACGTCACAACAACACTGCTACTTCCTCCTCATTCCAACTTTATTCCACATTTATTGTGATCGTTATCTTTATAGATCTATGCTTTCTTTTCTTATGTTGATAAATTTGCTGCTGAATGTGTAAAATTTGAGTCGCTATAGTCCAGTCGATATTTTTCATCCTAAGACACTGTTTAAAAACATTGCATTACATTTAAAAAAAGAATAAAATAATTGAATGAAAACTGAGATAATAGATTGTTTTGTTAAAGGACATTTCAAAAAAGTTGGGACATGTGTTTTTATTGTGCTACTAACACTGTAAGCATTCTGAAAGTCAAATTTTTCCACTGTTAGTTGCTTCATGATTTTAGCTGGGCTTCTTTTTTCCTATTTTTCTGAGCTTACTCATATTTCCACAGTTTATTAGCCTGGACTATATATGAAGGCCAGTTTAGCACCCTGAGTCTTGGTAAGCTAATAAAGGATTCTCTGACAAAGATATCTGGATAAAAGCAGGTGTTGCTCCAAATATCATTCAGGGTTAAGCGATATTTGGAGCTCAAGAAGCACCAATATTTAGTCAGAGGTTAAACACTCAGCTCAGGGAAGGCTGCACTGATTCTGGATCACAATTGATTTAGCCTGTTTTTAACTGTTTTCACTAACAAAGGATTCTGATCCCTTGTAGCGATGTCCACAACTTAGAGACAGAGTGGCTTTTCAGATTCTTTTCTTTTAAGTTTATAAAGTTGTTTTTTTTGTAGCTTTACAAAAGTTACCACTCAGTTGCAACTTTTTGAAAACATGCTCCTCGCTTTACATTTCAAATGAGCCTATGGTTGGAGATAATTGCACTTCTTTAGCAGTAAAATTCACTTGAGAGTACTACTTGAGAATGTTGTTGCATACTGTAACTATAATGTAAGAAAAGAACAAAAATAATGAGCTTACCCTCAGTCCCAGACAGGCTGAAGGGCTTAAAATCCTGAGCAAAGCTAGTCCAGAGTTGAAAATCAGCTTGCTGAGGGTCAGTTCTGTACTCCTTTCTTCCGTGTTCTCCTTTTCAAAGCACTTTTTTCACCCTCTGTTCTTTTTTTTATTAACCCTTTTCGTTCTGTTCCTGGAACCTTTTTATTTTTAAAAAAACTTTTCTTCCCTCCTTTTCTCTATGTTTACCTCTGAGCTTGTTCTTCTCCCAGTTCTCCCACTGCTCAAACAGACTGATACAGTGTCATAATCAGACAGAACAAAGACAAATCATCCCTTTTTGACTAAGATGAATTAAATGCATTTTTATCTCTGATCGCTAAGATAACACACGGTATTTACTCCCTGCATCCACACAGACCGGGGACTCCATCATTCTGTCTCCCCTTTGGGTTTTTTCTTCCTCTGACACCTGATCAGCCTGTTTTCACTCAGTGACTCTGATGTGCTCTCCGGTTACTCACAGGTAAGCACTCCAGCATCAGCTGTTGATGTATAAGCTGCTGTACTGGTTCAGTTGGTAGTGTAAAAGTGTACTGGCCATCAAAGACTTTCTCAAGGGCCTCGTGCATTATTCACTTTATCTAAAAACACATACACAGAAAGGTGAACCAAGTAAAAGCCACACAAATATACAAAAGTACACAGAGAGACTCAGATAGCTTGGAGTTATATACAGGGTACATTTAAAATTCAGATTATTTGCATTATTTAAGCACCTAAAGTGAAAGAAGCCTTTCTTTCACTTTAGTTGCTGTTATTGTTTTGCTAATCATATTAAAAGCTGCATGTGTATTATTGCTTGATTTTAAGGCCCCAAATTATAAAAGAACATCAAACTTAAATGTGTTACACAGACTGCAGCCCTGACAACATCCAATAAAAATCCAGATTTTCAATTATCAAAATACTAAAAGATTCAAATCTCACCTTTTGTAGACTTCTTCTAAACATTTTTTTTTTTATAATTTTGTTTTTTAAACAGTTGCCAATCTATCACATATTAATGTGTATATCAAACAAGTTCAGTCCCTTTGGCCAAACTGGGAAAATATCCCTTCAATAATTAGTGCACTGACAGTCTACATTTTGCAGTTTTACATGTTTGGACTATTAGCTCATAATAATTAATGTAACAAACTTTTATATAGTCCTGTAAATCACTAATGAGAAAGCTTACTGACTGGAGTTACTACTAAATGACATATTAGAGCAACCATTCTCCCCATAATTGTCTCTTGTACACAGAGAAACTGTTGTTTAATAAAAGTGGGGCAAAACCACATACTGATCAAAGCAAATTCATACCTTTGACCGCTTGAAATAGTTACATTTAAGTGGATATTATCTAAGTGGTTTGTTGACTGCTACTGGTGTTTTAACTGAAGCCCAGCATGGAAACAGAATCAGCTGAAACACACAGCATATGTCATGCTCAGAACAATATTTTGAGCCTTAGATCAGTTTTATTAGAATAGGCCTCGGCTCAGTGACAGCTCATATGATTAGTTGTGGGTCAACAACCCCAGGACCACCTCTATGGGGCCAACTGCACTAATGCCTGAGACTCTGCATCAGCTGTTTTTAGAACTGAGGAAGCCTCCTAGAAGATGAAAGGGAGGTGAAAGGTCTTCAACAGCCGGAAATTAGTCCAGCTGCCTTCATTTCAAGCACTCAAGAATAAAGGAGTAGAAATTTTGAAAAACACCCAAAAGCCAGGAGAGGAGACAGTCGCTTATATTTATTAAGTGTATTGCAGACATGTATTGAATCACAACAGGCACAAATTGTAACTTTACTTTGTTCATTTTACAGTAGTAGCTCCATTAGAGGTGTGTTTTTAATGTTTGTTGTTCATGCCTTATTCCATTGTAATGAGGATGTGTTACCACGGTGAGGCAGTGCTGCTTCAGTCTGATTAATCTGACATCTGACACTCAACAACTCAGCAGCTAAAGTACAAAGGATCTCCCTGTTTTTGTTGGAAAGGTGGACAAATATAGTGAAGGTCATTTTTGACAACAGAGGCTTATTAGGACTCAAACAAAATCTGGATTGTAGTCAGACATGAAAGTAAGGAAAGTTGCAGTTTAGCCTAGATTAAGTTGTGTTTCTACCTTTTATCCTTGTATGATTTAAATCACCTGGAAAAGTAAAAATACTACAGATATTCTTTCCCATAAAAGCTGTGCTTTTAAAACTATTGTGACCAAAATAAATTAAAGGTAAAGTTGTTCAACCAGGCATGATTAGCTCTGACAACGTTGGCATATCTATATATATAAGCTTAATGAATGTGACTGTATTAAGGTATGAAAAGTTTTGATGTTGCTCATTTGAGAGTAGTCTTAAGCATTTCAAGCTAAATGACACAATTCCAGGAAAGCAAATATCTGTCTTCATTACTGAAGTGTAGAACATATTTTGTAAATGTAAAAGCAACAAAAGGAATGTGTGATGTATTTATTGTGTATTATAATAAATATGCAGGTGAATAGTGTTTTAACACACAAAATACATAATGCCAAACAAAATTCGTAAAATTAATGCATGTTAAATTTACAGTCATCTAAGTTTTAGGCAGCAGAATCAAATACCTAAAAATAAAAAATGACCTGTAACTTCCTTATTTCAACAGCAGTTTTGTCTCTGAGAATTTCTGCAGAAATTACCCTGCCCTGCAGCCAGGTCCCATTTATAATCTCAGCATGGGAGTTGAATGGCGTCATTATGTCAAAGTGAAAGAGATGAGCTTCTATGGACATTACCCGAACAACACGGGACTGCAGCGACATGGTTTCCATGACTACGGACGCTAAAGTTTCCTTTAGGCTGACGTATGAGAAAGCTTATGATGCGCCGGGCTTACACCTTTACCTTTGCATATTATTGTCAGACTGTAAATTTGTTTAGTTTGCCCCATTTAATTTGATTTTTTTTTCAATAAATTGTCTATTTCAGGGATTTTTATTTGAAACAAATTAAAAAATCTCAACATCTGTAAAAATCAACGTGCTGTATTGGTACTTTAGCTAATAAAGCATTACCGTTTAATTATTATCATATTATTAGTTCATACTTTTTAATTTTTTACAAAAAATAAATAAAATATGACCCTTATAATGACCTAAACAACAGAATACCGTTAATCCGATCTTCATTAATCTGTTATTATTATTATTATACTAATGGCGCTGTGCTTTTACCTAGCCTTAATGAACTAACCGATTAAAAAATGTAAAAAGATGGCTTTTTCTTTGTGATGAAGATCATCACAAATAAAGTTTTACAGAAATGGATAAACGCAGGGGGGGCGTGTCAGCTGTCAGTGGTCACATGACCCGGAAAATGTGGGGCTTAATTCCTGTGTTGGACTGCTCCCAGCTGCTGCGCTTCTGCCCTTCGCAGTGCAAGCCTTTCGTCTTCCCCATCACGACCCCCGACCCTTGGGTGGACCCTCCTAAGCGCACCATGTCGGGTAAGAGACCGGCCGACTCTCTCAAACGTCACACCGACATCGGAACCCGGTCACACCGGACCGGACCGGAGCAGAGCTGCGCGAAATGCATGCATCCTCCGAAAAACCACCGCGTAGTTGTCAAACTCTGCAGCTTTAGAGCGGCTGCAGCGCCCGCTCCTACTCTAATGTGGTGCACAGAAGTTGCGATTTAGTGGTTTAAAAGGTTTTGTAGTCAAAGAGTTGCTTTGATGAGTTTCTGCAGCGGTTTGGACCAAAGTAAAGCTGACGATAGTGAAAAGCTGCACATCCGGTCACAAGCTTCAAAGTCGGAGTAGTTTTAAGCGTATAAATTGTACAAACGTACAAACAACAAGGAATCTAACCAACCCCTTTCAAAAAATTACCTTTATTTCAGACAATATTTAACGTCCGTATCATAAAAAAAAAACTTAAAGCGAAAACTATCGAAACTATCACAAAATATACAGACACTTGTTCCAGTGTTTGTAAAAGCTTGACGTGTACCTTTAGTACGGTGTATATTTGTGTCACCACGTGTTATAACAAAGCCCTGGACTCATTCAAACGCCACGTAAATTTGTACATATAGTTCCTCAGTAAGGCATGAAAAAGTTGGGACATTACATTTAGAAAAATTCAAAATGCATCCCAAAAAACCACGGTATGGCTTTACTGTAATTTTTCTCTCCTTTGACACCATAAAAACAGTGTAAAATATTCAGTTTTAAAACTTATGCCACTTTAAGAACAGCAGCAATAGAAGGACATACTATACTACCCAGATCTGAGGTGCTTAGACCAAAATATAGTTTAAATTGACAGTTAATACTGTAGTTCCTCCCTATCAGCTAACATTTTTACTCTTACGTGAATGTTTAACTCTAATCAGTATGCCCATAGCTAATAAGCACATCTGGATTTCACAGGGTGGGCATGTAGGAATGCCCCGTGTTACCTCACCCACAGTCATGATTTCATCATACAAAGTGTAGTGAGTTGGATGAACCTGGGATCAGGACTTAATGGTGGTATATTTACAGTACACAAATGTGAGTGGTTTTGTTTGGTTTTTGAACAGCTACTTGTAGAGAAGCACGAGGCTGTATCCATGTATTGGTCAAGTGATTAGTCTGCAGCAAGAAAACTAAAGAAGTTTTGATCTGCAAATCTGCCTGGGAATGGACATTTTTAGATATTTCTTTCCATTTTCAGTAAAAATCAGTGTACACAGCACCAGTGGCAAAACGTAATACAGATGTTTTGAAGCTGTGTAAACCTTTTTAGTCTGTTTTTGATTGTTTTATAGCTCGCCTTCCCCTCTACTCGAGCATTTAACAATTTTTTTCTAATCTTCATCCCTCAGCTCCTTATGCTTATGCTTTTATTTTTTAGAAGTACATTGTAAACTTTTTTGTTGAATTCACTTCACTTTGTTTCTCAATGTGGACGTGCGCTGCTGTATGTAGGCTTGAAGTTGTCTCCTCCCTCTTCCTGTCATCACACTAAAACGTCTTTAGTGTCTCTCTGTGTGTTACTGTAAAAGTCTTAATGTGGTTAACAATTGAATATGGAAAACATAGTTATATAATTACTATTAAGTGTGTGCACAACACTATAACACTAACAGTTAAATATATATGTATATGTGTATATATATATATATATGTATATATATGTATATGTATATATATATATATGCATGCAATTGTCTGCTTCCAGTACATCTCACTCATGAAATAAGCAACTGCAACTCAAAGGTTTGGGATCACGTGTCCTTTAAAAGAAAGGCATACTTGTTTTCATCTAATATAATCATTACACATTGTTTAGAACATTTCTGATTAGTTTGTATGATATAAAGACAAATGTGATTTTCTTAACAAAGCAGGCTTTTGAGCAGATGTCACATTTTGAACTGGGTAATCATCATTCTTCACATCATACCTAGAGGTCATGAGGCTTCATGTCGCCACGTTTAACCCTGTGATAATGCAGCACATGCCTCCTGTACTGCCCTGTAGGTGAGAGAAGCCTTTCTTGTACACTGAAACAGCCCACTTAGAATTCCTTGAAGAAGATCTTAGCAACTGTACAACACAGCCACGTGGGTCAGATTTCCCAGAAGCCCCCCGACAGCTCGCGCGTTCAGCTTGATAAATGCTCTCAGCTGGCTCCAGGCCTGCTTTCACTCAACATTGCTTGCCCCCTGTGGTTGTTAATTTACACTCTGGGGACTCATTGTACGCTGACCTTTGCGTAACTGGTTTTAGGATGAATGAAATTTGATTAAATTGATTGTATTGATGCAGGACATTACCGTAGTTTTTAAATGGGATCATGAGGCTTCAATTGATGTCTGCTAAAGAGGAAAACTGGAAGCGGGGTCACAGGTTTAGTTGGTTTTACTCAAAATTAGTAATACTGCTTTTATTACCTGTAATTTTCTTATATACATTTATGGAACATTTTTAAGACCTTCTGTAGAAAAGAAAACAGAATCTCAAGAAACTAAAGAAAATTAAAGGTAGTCTGCAATGATAATTCCCCTCGTACTTAATTTAATACAGAGTTAAATGAAAAGACCTGTGGAACCTGCTGTTGTCACCTTGAGGTTTAAAATAAAATGCACTTTTTCCAGTCTTTTAATAGAAAGATGGTATTTAAGACACTCATATTTAAAGCTGTCTGAATGTATAAAGGTTTTTAGCTTGTGACTGAAAGACACATGAAGTTATGGCAGTAATGTGAGAACATGTTATTCATTCATATTCTGGCTCAGTGTGTGAATGCGTGTGTTTCCCTGAACAGACCAAGCTTTTGTGACACTGGCCACAAATGACAGCTATGCAAAGGGAGCGATGGTCCTCGGCCAGTCGTTACGAAGCCACAACACAACCAAGAAGCTGGTCGCTCTTGTGGGTCCACATGTTGCAGAAACTTGCAGGTAACAGCATCAGCTGTTTAGCCATTACCGCAGGGAGGCAACATACATGCTGATTTAAATCATATCGTCTCTTTTATAGAGATGTGCTGCGTTCCATTTTTGATGAGGTCCATGTGGTGGACGTGATGGATTCGGGCGATTCTGCTCATCTGGCCTTGATGAAGCGTCCGGACCTCGGTGTGACGTTCACCAAACTGCACTGCTGGACGCTCACGCAGTACAGCAAGTGTGTGTTCATGGACGCTGACACACTGGTGAGAAAGAGATTTGTTGACGCCACAAAAACCACAAAGCATTGACAAAATATCATGAATAGTTACTCTGTCCAGTTACTGCTCTTATTCTTTCTTTTCTCATTATTTTTTGTAGTGATGTAAAGACACAGTGGACATCTAAAATGCTTTTCCTTCTCAAACCTCTCCCGTTTTCTATATTTATGCATTTAGGTGCTGTCCAACATAGATGAACTCTTTGAGAGAGAGGAGTTATCTGCAGCTCCAGATCCTGGTTGGCCGGATTGTTTCAACTCTGGGGTATTTGTCTTCAGACCATCCAATGAGACCCACGAGAAGCTCATCACATTCTGTGGTGAAAATGGCAGCTTTGATGGTGAGTGAATCTGTGTAAATACCTTCAAACATACTATTGTCTACAGTGAAAAGTAGGGCCCAGCTGTGGTCCTTCTTGTCTTATCATTCTTTCACTCTAACAGCTAACCTGCCGATGACTAGCAGGTAAAAAGTTTACAATTTCCATTATTTAACCTGCTAATCAGGAAATTATAACACAGTAAAGGTGATGAGAGGTATTTGCTCAATGCTATAGTTATTTTCTTGGCATTGAATGGCTTTCCTGAAGCAAATCTCTGGGAATCATGAATATCTGTATAAATCTTTGCTGCAATAAATCAAGTAACTGTTTACAACTTATGTAGTCGAGATCACTGTTCCTGGCACCATGATGGGAAAAAATATCCATATTTTTCAGTAAAAGGTGGTTTCCAAATGTCTCCTTAGTGGCCTTGTAGGCAACCTCTTGTGGGAATGGCTGGTGGTATTTAGTGTGAACACTAAACACTCACCTCTAGAAAGTTACAGGAAATCGGACTACCACTTAACTCTCCACAGAATGACTCGTTGCAGAGGTTTTTTTTTTAATAAACAAATTTGAGTGTCTTAATAAACTCTGCTTACTTTTAAAAGTCCTGGGTATATATATGTATGCATGATTGTGATGGAAAACGGCATCAGAATAAGTGTTTTCAGCATAGTTCACGTTCGAAGAAATATTTGGGTTTTTTTAACCTTTTTACTTTTATTTTACCATGTCTTATCAGGAAGTCCCATATCAAAATCCATGATTTGGATAAGGTAGCAACCATATCGATTCCCAAATCAATTAAAAAATAAAACAAAATCAAGTGCAAGAAAGATCAAAGCTAGTTCTGTGATCAGAATCGTGCCTGTGGCTCCGTACGTAGCTAAATCATAGAAGTCCTCTTCCTTGGCCTGACCTTCTTTGTTTGGGCAAAGCTGCCCTCTTCGCTGCTTAACAGAGTTTTTGCCATATGTTGTTACTCATTGTATCTTCCCACAGAGTTGTCAGCACACCCTTTCAGCTTCTATTTTTACATGTCAGATAGGACAAGGTCTGTGGGAATGTACAGAATGCAACGTTGATCGTGGGTGTTCTTGTATCTACTATAGTGAGTGTGTGGATTACAGCGGTGAGAGAAGAGCGGTCGGATGAAGAGAAAATGCCTTATCCTTTATAAGAAAGAAATTAAATTAAAAGCATCAAAGGCTCTTTTCAAGTCATTTGTCCTCTATCACTAATACAAAGACTGTTGTGTATTTTTGATCTGTATAAATCACTGGCTATCTCTCAGTGTGCGCCATTATATCGTGATAATGTTTGATAATGTTTGTCTGCCTGTCTTTGTCTTCAGGTGGAGATCAGGGAGTTCTCAACAGTTACTTTAACACCTGGGCGACAGCAGATATTTCCAAACACCTCCCCTTTATCTACAACCTCAGCAGCATTGCCATCTACTCCTATCTACCAGCTTTTAAACAGTTAGTATGCACGCGCACGCACTTGCACACGGTTTCTCTTTGAAAACTACAGAAACTAGTAAATGTGAACGTGAGGAAATACTGAATGCACTCATTGTGTGGTTGAGATGACATAAAACTTCCTCAAGGTCAGTTCGAAGGTCCTGTGTTTGTGTGTGTGTGTCAGTGGGTGGGTGTTAAATTACAAGAAGCCACCAAGTTTTATTAAAACATGGCTTGAATAAGAGGAACTAAGAGATGCCCTAAAATGACATAACCCCATCATATTGGTTTAAATCTTTCAGTCTCATTCATGGAAGCATTGCTTGATATTACAAAAGTTTTTTTTTTTTCTTTTGTTCTCATCCAACTAATTTTTTCTCCTCTTCTACAGTTTCCACTAGCAATAGGTCTCTTTTTTTTATTACAATAATTTCTTTTCACTTTATAGATCCCTGTTGAGAGTTTACTAACTGTCAGTCTATTGCTTAATGTATTTTAAGCCTGTGAAAATAATTAGGGACTTTTTTTCTCTTGAATTTAAGAATAGTGACTTAAGAGTACCCTTAAGTCACTTATTCATTGCTTCATTTCAAAACCACTTCTGTCTATTGAAGCAATACACAGAAGCAAAGCTGTGTTCACGTCCAAATAGAAAGTAAGAAAGAGAAAGATCCAACTGGAGTTCACAAATGCCCTGGACTAAAGTACAGTGATAATTTTAATTCAGCCCCTCAAAATGCACGTCTTCTTCTTCTCCTTCTTTGTCATCAAAGCAACAGTTTTGACTTTCACCACAGCGGGTCATCTGCATTCATCTCATCTTATCCCTAGCATCCTCTTCTCCAACACCAATTCTCCGCATGTCCTCTTTCACTACATCCAATAACCCCTTTTGTGATCTTCCTCTTTTCCTCTAGTTTGTGTGTTACAAACCTGGTGTAAACATTCTAAATTGCACATAGGTGTGAATGTGAGTGTAAATGGTCGTCTGTCTCTCTGTGCTAGACTGGCGATCTCTCCAGGGTTTAACCTGACTCTCACAACCCTCCATCCCAACTGGGATAGTCTCCAGCACCCCCGCGACTCTGATAAGAATTAGTGGAAGAGAATGGACAGATGGAGTGTTTAAAGCCCTCTTGCTGCATGTTTCTCTCGCTCTCCTTTTCCCCCTCTCACGCTTTTCTGTTTGTTTGCACAGGTACGGCCAAGACGCGAAGGTGGTGCACTTCCTGGGCAAAATAAAACCGTGGAACTACTCCTACAATGCTCAGAGCGGCGAGGTCAAAGGTCAGTCCTCACCTGACCCCTGCGTGCTGCACCCCGACTATCTGCTGCTGTGGTGGCAGGTGTACACCAAATCTGTCCTGCCGTTACTGCAGAAGGCCTACGGAGACACTCCCTTCCTCGGCGGCTTTATAGAGCAGAGCGATGAGGTATGTTAACGGTTTGTAGGTCTTGGGTGTGGCTGGTGGGAATGTGATGAAACATGTATGACTGTGAATGTATGTGATTTCAGGTGTTGTAGTATGTTGCATAATCAGCATTTCCTGACTGTTTTGAAACTTCTAATTGCACGGCAACTCTTCTTTATATTGCACATATCTTTTAAGTGGGAAATTCCATCATGTTGTGTGATTAAGAAATCTCTACATTTTTTTCAGTTTCTTATAAAGCTGCATTTAAAATGCTAAGTTTAGTCCTACTAGTAACAGTAATAGTAAATAAGAGCTGATTGGTTCCACATTCCTCAGCACCAGACGATGTCTGTTGCTGCCGACTTTGTCATTCCTCTCAGCAGTGCCACAACTGCATGAATCGCTTACTGTCATCAGTGAGCTGTGCCGGGACCTTCGGCAACTGTTTGACACAGAATAGCAGGAAGTTGCCGTGCAGTCTGTAAGTCACAGCACTGTAGTGAAATAGCTCTGTCACAAAGGAAGGCTGCCAAAAGCCTGTGGCTTTGCCCAACAGCCTGAAACTGTGCCATATTGTGTCACCCTACATGTTTGTACAGACAAGCAGGAGGAGAAAGGGAACTTTCCATTTGTTATGACTAACTTTTTAAGACTATAATGGTGTAGTTCTTTAGATCTAGACTCAGATCTGCTTGAAATTTTTATAGAAGACTTTAAATGATGAGTAGAAATTCACATAATTTTTGATCCAGCTGCATTAACAACAGAAGTATAAAGAAGTGTCTCAGGGCCAGAAAAGAGCAAATTCCTCTGTGAGGTAATTCCAGCGGAGCATGGCCGGGCTTGAGAAAAGCAGTCCTTATAAAGTATTGCTCTAGTTTCAGTTAATGATTCATTCATTCTCTCTCCATGTCATGCAGGGTAAGCTTCAAGAGGATGTAAGAGAGGAGTCGGCGTCCTCTCCTCCTGCGCCTCAGAAGATTTCATCAGAGGAGCGGAAGCAGCGCTGGGAAGCGGGCCAGATCGACTACTTGGGTGACGACTCGTTTGCCAACATCGAGCAAAAACTTAACTCTTTCCTAAAGTAGTGGGCGACCGAGGGAGCGTGACGGACACCGGTTGAAGCTCTGTGAGGTTGGGTGGGGGGTGGAAGGTGGGAGTGTAAACCGCCACTCAGTGAATCACAGGGGCTTGATTGGCAGGTGACTGGATGAATGCTTCTGAGCAAATTTCGGTCTCCCCCTCTGCATCCTGTTAGTGTGTAGAGGGTTAAGTGTGACAAAAACAAAATTCCCATGCACTCCACCTTCCACTCCTTTTTCTCTTAAAGGAAAAATTTGACAATTTAGGATAAACCACTTTCTTGCTGAGAGTTAGGGGAGAAGATTGACATGTTTTTATGGTAAGTGTGAAGCTATAGCAGCAGCTGACCAACTAACTCCCTTAGCACAGAGACTGCAAATAGTCATTATTATCCTTCACGTAAGTGCTGTGTATATTCTGAGATGTAATATAGTTGCATAGCTAACGGCAAAAAAAATATAGAGAGATATTTTAACAAATCAGAGCTGTGTATTGTCTGTCTGGAGTATTATAGTAAAGTAGTATAATGGAGTATTTATCAGGTTGAAAAAAAGGCTAAATCCGGTATTTTCACTGATCCCTTACATTAGCCACAGAAGACAAAGGTTGTGGACTGTATCTTCACCCCAAGCAAACATTTTAAAAGTCAAGTTGAGACTGAACATGTATTAGTTTGTATAAACTACCGATGGAGATGGAAAATACAATTTTATTTAAAAAGGAAGCAATTTTAAACTTTTTCCCCTCCTATTTCCCTGTGCAAGGTTATAAACTGTAACTGTAACTTGTCAAACTATTTTCTTGGCTAAGCACCTCAGGCCAAATAAATATATAAATGCTGATTTTATTTTTTTAGTGTGCACAGATGAATTTTATGATGATTAAATGAGCTGCAATCGATGAACCTCCAGGTGCTGGTTGGTCAGTTGTGCTTTGGCTGTTTCTCCAGCTCGAGTCTTCATGCTAAGCGAGGTTATCCATACATGTGGAGCAAATCCTCTCACCAAACTCTTGACAAGAAAGCCAAAAACCTGTAGCTACTTCCTAAAACGTCTGTTCCTTTTAAGTGCACCTGTTGAAAACGGACTCACAGTTCTGAGTCTTCCTGACCTTTGGAAAATCTGAGCAGCTCAGCAGAAATGCTGTTGCTTCAGCATTTTTCCGTGTATCCTACTTGCAATAAACCTCTCTGTCTAAACCACTTTGAAGCAGATATGCAGACAGTTATTACAATCCCGCTTTACATGACAGTTCACCTCACTGGAGTGCACAGATGAGCGTTCCCGCCTGTGCCTCTGACACTCACCAGCTCCCTGTGACTTCAGCTTTGTGTTGTCTGGTATCGTATTAGGGCTAGACGCGTTGTGTTGTATTTGCATGGCACAGAGTTGAAACATGGATCAGTAATGAGGTACTTCCACTCGCATCTTCTGTTAACAGTCAGGTTTGTCTTGTGTTTTCATGGGATTGAACTGTAGCGCACTCCTCAGACATCTGTTACCGTCCATCCGTCCCCCGCATGTATGTCCCTGTCAGACTTGCATCAGTGCGTCTGTGCCATTAACTGGGTTTAACTTCTTTACTTCCTTTCTGTAGTGTAACCAGCTGCCTTATTGCTGTTCACTGTTTACAAAACCTCACTTACTGTAACTGCTGCTAGTGGCACAACGGATTGAACGTTGACTCCGTTCCTTGCTGTTGCCAATACCTTCTTTGCTTCAATCCTGCCGAGTGTCCCTCAAAACTGTTACCCACAGCTGTTAAGTAAAACACTCCTAAAACAAGCTGGCAAGGTTGAGGGAGAAGTCCATATGTAGCTTTAAGGGTTGTAATTGTAGTGACGTCAGTTAGTGCACATCTGTCCTGTTTCCCAACTGTTAGCTGTACACCCCCCCCCCAAAAAGCTCAAATAAAAAACAAAACACCTTTAATCCACCTTTTGTGTGTTTTTTTTATTTTATTTTATTTTTTTTTTATTTTACTCAACTTTTGGTTGAATGTAGTTCTGCAACTGTGCTTTTTGATTTCTGTCAAATGTCAAGGCTGTGGAGAATCAAGTGTAAACAGCCCAAAATGTCTGGTTTTTTTATTCTCCATATAAACTCCATTTAAAGCTGCATGTTGTTTTGGAAACTGATTCATTTTAAAAGGTTGTTTAGATGGTTGAGATGTGTACTGAACCTGCTGCCGTCATTTGTTCTACTTTTCCTTTATGTGGTGTGAGAAAACAGGTGTGTCTAACGGATCCTTTTCCCTTTATTTCAATTTTCATTTAATATCTGGAAGCTGTTGTATTTACAGTTATATATAGCAGCTACAGATGTACCATATTGGTCCTGTGCATTTTTTTTTAACTTTAGAGTTATAAAAAAAACCTAAAAATATCCTCACAACTGTTCAGTTTTGCATGGTGAAAACTCAAACTAACCCTTAGCTGGGTCCAACCTTCACCTCATTTAATTATTAACCTTAATCTCTTTATCAGCCGGTTCCAGTAATCAGCACAACACTGGCTTGTTAAAACATGAAAATCAAGAGTAACAGTTGCTAAACATCACAGCTGAATAATATGAATGCTTGCTAAGTGGTACATCCTGCAATTTTGTATCAAAATGGTGACTTAAAAACTGTTGAGAACATTTGTTATGAACAAAAACGCTGCCTGACCATGACAAACGAATACAGAATAACTGATGGTTACGGTTCAAATGCAAATCGTTGTTTGTAACTCGTGTTAACGCTTCACTTCAAGTCCAGTACCAGACGTCTACAGCTCCATCAGACCTATGATGTCATCGATGCGAGACGTCTTCCTCTCAGTGTTTGTGGATCCGAATGCCTTCTCCATCAGGTCCTGTTTCTTCCTCTGGATCTTCACCATATTCTCCTCCACTGAATCCTTCACAATGAACTGCAGCACAAAGCACAAACATACACGATTAGCTCTCTAGTAATGGAGTAGTGGATGCTTCATTTTTTAAAGTTAAAAACAAACAAACAAATAAAATCACTAAGCAGCTGGAATCTAAACAGGAAACTCATACCCTCCCTGTTGCATGGAAAATGTGATGTCTTTCCAATACTATAGATAGTGAGAGCCAAATTCCTGACCTTGGTGACTATAACTTTCTTCTTCTGGCCCAAACGGTGGCAGCGGTCAATGCACTGCTCTTCAGTAGCTGGGTTCCATGCCTAAGACACAAACACAGAGAGAGAGAGAGTTCACTGTAACTGAAAATATGTAATATTTATTCCTGAAAACATTCTATGTAAAAAGATAGATTTACAGCTTTTATTCTTAGAGATTGTCTCTGCCATCCCTGTGTCTGGGATGTAATGAATGCTGAGTAGTGGTGCACTCTGGTGCCTTTTTGACTCGTCATGCAATCCCCGTGAGGTTGCTAGCTACATCGGTGGAACCAATGCAGCTTGCTTGGCTAGGCTGGAGGCACAAATGAGCAAGTAGGTCAGTCTATGAAACATCAGTGCAGCCACAGGGATTCCCTGCTGCAACAGCTGAGAAAGATCAGATGTTCTGCAGAAAACCTACCATCACTTTGTTTCAGTTAACTGGTGATTTTTTTCTTAAGCAACAGCACTGATCATTAATAAACTGCAGTGAGTCAAGCATCCATCAAGTGTGAATATAGATGATTGTGGTACAGTGTTGACATCTGCACAAGCAATGGCCAGTGAGCATTACTTTAACTTTATCCTTGTGGTGGAAAAGCAAGCCAGATCCTGATGCATACCAGTTCTGTTTAGTTGTGAGATAAGAGCTCAAGTCCTGACCTAGTCATATTGTCATGTATGGCATTTGTGTTGTTTTCTTTTCTCCTTTCTATTTTTTTAAAGATTAAAATAGATTACAAAACTTTAATTAATGTTCAGAGAGCTGTTCCTTGTCTATTTCACTCAGTCCACCTCCACTACGTACACTAAAGAAAATCTTAATCCTTGATAACATGATTCTTGAATGATGTCATTTTGTTTATGTCATTATCTGTACATAACTTAGTGTTTAGCCACCAACCTTTGTATCTATCATGTGGTTGAATGTCTGCTTACACCAGGCTTTGTACTTACGGGGTCCATGAGAAAAACGTGAGAGGCAGCGGTCAAGTTAAGCCCCACTCCCCCAGCTTTGAGTGACAGGAGCATGATGGTAGGGCTGTCGGCCTCTGAGCTCTGAAACTCCTTGATGACTTCAGTCCTCTTCTTCTGGGTCATGGTGCCGTCCAAACGCACAAAACTGAAGCCGTGCTCTCTGGAGAGGAGGAAGCAGTTCCATGATGACCAATGAAATAAAATATTTTTAATACAATCGATTACATTTACACAGTCTGTATGTTTTCAGTGTTAGCATCTGAAATAAAAGTCGCCTTTAGAACTTCCTTTATAAATTGTGTTTATTGCACTGTATTTTTTTCCCTGGTCATCAAAGCCACAGCTGCTACTACTCGCCTCATTTTCATTGATCATCATTTTCTACCCCAGCATCCTCTTCTATGACACCAACTCTCTGCATGTCCTCTGCAGGTCCTCCTTTTTTCTTCCTGCTTCCATATCTATCATCCTTTGTTTGATATATCCACTAACCCTCCTCTGTACATGTCCAAAGTATTTTAACTGTACTTCTCTAACTTTGCCTCCAAACTGCTCGATCTGTGCTGTACCTCAAATCATTTCTTGTGCTTTATGGTCACTGCCAGTGAAAATCTTGGCATCTTTAGCTAGGCCTCCTGTTTTCTGTTAGTACCACTGTCTCCAAACCACAGATTATAGCAGGTCTCACTACTATCTTGTAAATCTTCACTCTTACACTCTCTGCTCTCTTATGTGCTGTCTGTTCATCCATCTTTACTACCTCTGCTCCTTGTATCTTCACCATTCCTCGGACCTCCCTCTTATATGAGAATACAAACATGTATTCTGTCTTGCTTCCAGTGACTTTCAATCCTCTTCTCCTCAGAGCATACCTCCGCCTCTCTAGGCTCTCTTCCACCTGCTCCATGCTCTCACTAAAGATCACAATGTCATCTGCAAACATGTTAGTCCACGGAGACTCCTGCCTGATCTCATCTATCAACCTGTCCATCACCAAACAAACAAGATGGGGTTGAGAGCTGATCCCTGATGTAATCCCCTCTCCACCTTAATCCCATCTGTTACTCATACTGCATACGTCACCACTGTCTTTCCCTCCTCCATCAAAGCCACAACAATCACTGCAAATCCTGAACCTATGATCTTAGTTTGTATTACCTGAGTGGAGTCTCGAGGATGGTGAGGAAACGTGTAAACTGAGAGACGACCAAACACTTTATGCTGCTGTCTTTCGACCGCAACGTGAGCAGGTTTCCTATGAGTGCTTGCACCTGCAAAGACACAGATTTTCACACGGCACAGTACAAACCCATTTTACATCCTTGCCAAATCAAAACCGTGGAGCTGCCTGCCAGCTTTATTGTGGGATGGTATCTGTTTTTAAGTTTTTGGTGCCACGTCAGCTGAAGTTGTGAAATTACAAAAACATCAGACCACTGATTGCTTAGAGAGTAATAGTCACTAGGGCTGTGTGATATGACGAAATATATCGGATGACAATATGAAAACAAATTTATCAAATTATAACTTATTGTTTGTTTTGTGGTGTCGCAAAATACACTGTTTACGTAAATATTTTTTCCATCGGAGCACAGAGAATACCAACATAGCCAGTGAAAATGCGGCTGAACCAGGTAGCTCCAAACAGAAGGACCAGTCTAAACAAATCGAGGACCTTATTCCTAAACGAGGGGCTACCTCTGTAGCATGGACATGGTTTGGTTATGACACGGACCAGAAAACTGTACTACGCAAATTATGCCACAAACCGGTCCCAACTACAGACTCAGACATGACAAACCTCTTCTACCAGCTATGCAAGAATCATGCGAAAGAGTACGGAGAGAATTTACAGATGAGAAGCAAAAGAGAGCCGGCAGGTGCTCAAAATAAACCTTAGACTCAAACGTTAGAACAGCATTTTTCCCCGCAGCAGTTTCGTGCATCGGTCAAAACACTTGATTCCAGGTACACGACGCCCAGCTGAAAACAATTCACACAAGTCAAGTTGCCTGAGATTCACAGAATTTACAGGAAAAGCACTATTTTGTTTATATCTCGTTATCGGGATGAGAAATGTCTTATATCGGGATATCAGATTTTGGTCATATCACACAGTCCTAGTAGTCCTGTGTGAACCACGGACTTAATGACATAAATGGCATGATGAGCAGCCACATGAGAATCAGAAAATCCCTAACCATTGCTATATTCTAGTGTTTGAGTTCATGTTGTGTTTGATATAAAGTAAGCAGTACCAAAAGCAATCGAAGACCGGTTAAAGCTTTAACATGTGTTAAAATTAAGCTTAAGGGACTGCTCCTGTTTTAGGGTCTACTGAGTGCGCTCGCTATTTTCTCCTACTTAATTTGAGCAAAGTACCTTTGAGCTTGTCCTCCACCTCTTAGACTTTGTACTATTCTCTTCTTCCATTTCTTCTTGTGGAAACTCCACCAGTTCACTGGTCTTGATTTCACTTCGACACAGAGGACAGTGCGCCACCTCCTGAGCCATGTGGAGCATCAGCAAAGAGAGAAATATAAATTTAAAATAAACTGAATATGTATTTGTTTTATGTAGAATAACAGGTAATTTACAAATGCCTAAAGCACATATACCTGTCCTGAAGTGCTGATGACCTGTGCGATGCATGGCCGGCAGTATACGTGGGCACAGTGTGTAATGACGGGCAGACGGACCGAGTCCAGACACACTGAGCACTCCTCATCAGAGCCGCTGGCCAACACCAACCGCAGCTTTTCTATGAGACGCTCCCGCAGCTCTGCCGGCGTTGCTGCAGCACCTGAAGCCAGAAGGTGATGAGGAGGGAAAGAAATAATCAAAAGAGACAAGAAGAAACATTTCTGATGTTTGTATTAATACAGGGATTTCTTTGACTGATTATCTTAAAACATATAGTGTTAAGAAAATGGTTTCACCAGCAAAACTCACCTGTTTGCCTAAAGTGTCAAAGTAAAAATATCCTATTTATCAAGCAAAAAAACCAACAAAATCCTAACTAATGAGCTTCCTCATTGATAAGGTTGATCATCGAGTGTGTTCAGCAGTTTGGTTTCGTTAATCCACAAATCTCAAATTTTACCTAAATCTGAGGACATCTTTGCCAGCAGGTCAGGATGGCAGCAGTGCTGTCGGAGCCTCATGAGAATGGCAAGCACATCAGCATAATTCCTCAAGACTGTCCCTTCGGCTACATATCTGCAAAAATGAACATAAAATCACATAAAACAGTTTAATATTTTTATTATAACATTTGACATGAATGGATGAATCAACAGTCACATGTCCTGTCAAATAATCTCACATGGGTACTTTCTGTCTTAGCAAAAACACTCGTCACTCTCAAGCATGCTTGCACAAGTACATTTACACGCTCCACACGTACCTGCCAATGGTGTTTTTTCCTTCAGTGCGTGCCAGCTCATACTCCTCCCTCTCTGGTGGGCTGAGCTCTACATGCTCCACGTAGACTTTCTTCTCAGGCAGTGACACCAGAGGCCGCCCGTTCACCTCACTGTTCTTGGTCCGTCTCAGGGTGATGCACTTCACTAGTGTCTGAAGGTGTCTGCACACAGTAGCGAGTATCACATACTGATACTATAAGTTTTCTGATTACTCATAGTACTTTATAACAAATTCTTTAAAAACAAAAACAAAAATCATAAACCTTTATCATACCCTCACACAAAATGCTACTATAACATTATGGCAAAGTGATTCTGATTAAAAACTAGGATACAAGGCTCTCTGTACAAGACATTATACCCTGAAGCTTAAAACCTTTGTTTTTAGACAAAGCAAAAACTTTAAAAGTCAAGAAATGCAACAATGAGCAAGGAGTAGGGCAAAAACCAATATTAAAATTAAAGTAAGGAGACACAAAGCAAATACAGTTTATAATGAAAGATTATTGCTACTCTTAAGTAAATGGCGCCCTCTAGAGGATTGCTGTGGTGCTGCAGTCTAAAAAGTTAAAGGATCTCTGAGCACTCACTGCAGGGCGGCCCTGTCTCCTTGCGTAACGGGTCTCTGGATCACTCTGTTCCACCACTCTCTCGTATCGAAGGGCTTTAGACGCAGGAAGGTCACCAGCATCCACAGATCCCTCACACTGTTCTGGATGGGAGTGCCTAAAGAGAAGCAGGAAGAGGAATGAGTGTGCCTGTTTAACTACATATTAAACAACATAATAGCGTACTGGGATGATAGGATTTGATTATTTAGGTATTTACAGTTGTGGTAGTAGGATCAATCAAACAAATATGATGCTGTGATGTAACAGAAATTGCCCAAAATGAATACAGTTTCATTCTGTACACCAAGACGCCCATGAAACAACACAAAATGGTCACAGTTATGGTATTAGTTTACATCTGCTGTGCCAGTCTACATAAAAAAAAAACAGTAAAATAAATGTGTCTGAAAGGGACAACAGCATTGAGAACGTGGGCATTTTAAAAACTGGTTTAACAAAATGTATATTTTTTATGAGTCTGAAACAGTTCATCTTCAAATGTTATTGACCTTTATCATATTTACAGGAAATATTAACATTTAAGACTCTTATCTCTTTTAGTTTCATTTCAGATTTTAAATTGACCAGTAGAAACCCTGCCATACATCACTGTCACCTATTATAATCTGTGTGTGTGTATTTAGACATTGGATACCTGAAAGAATCCAGCGTCTCTGAGCTTTCAGGTCAAGTACAGCTTTGCTCATCTGTGCATTTGGGTTTCTTATGATGTGTCCCTCATCTAGCACAATCCTCAGCCAGCTGATCCCATGGAGGGGACTCTTATTCTGAAAGGAAATCATTATAGTACTTTAGAGACCTCCCAAGAGAAACTTGCAGTCTAGTTACTTATGACATATTACAAGTATTTTTTTAACCAATGGCTGGTTTATCTTCCATTTTTATTATCTGTGAATATTTTAGTCCACATTGCAAACCTTTTGTGTATATACTCACCCCAAAATCAGAAGAGAGGACATTGTATGTGGTAATCACCACATCCTGAGAGGACAGAAACTTTTTACTCCTGTTCCTCTCTGGACCGTAATACAAATACACATTCAGCTTCACATTAGGGTCCACATGCTGCTCAAATTGGTCCTGCATGCAAGAAGTGAGCAAAATGTTGAAAAAAACTATGCATTGCTTAATTTTAAAAATACAGTTATTTTTGAGTGTGCCTTCTTACCAGCCAGTTGCTGAGCACAGAGAGGGGGCAGATGATGAGAGTTGATCTCGCTGATAAGTCATCTGTGCTTTCAGCGAGAGAGGATTCAGAACCTGCACATGTAAAAAAACATGTAAAAATATTAAATGACTGTCTAAGTTCATCCATCCATCTTCTTCTGCTTATCTGGGGTCAGGTCGCAGGGACAGCAGCCTAAGTAGAGAAGCCCAGACTTCCCTCTTCCCAGCCACCTCCTGCAGCTTGTCTGGGGGAACACTAAGGGTGGACCTCATCCACCCCAGGGGCTCCGCCACCCAGGAGTTGTTTAACTGCCTCAGTGACCTCGCCCCCGGAGATTGGCGGGTCATCCCCTTTGTCCCCAGACTCTGCTTCCTCCACTGAGTCCAAGTTCTCTTTTATTAAACAGAAATAGAAACATAAAACACTCAATAAAAATGCACTGTTGGAACTCACTCTGCGTAAAACTGAACTTCTTGTCTGTTTTCATCTTCTTTGAGCCTGTGCCAGATGTTGAGCCACTCAGAGCTGCTGCAAAAAGCAGATCCTCGAACAACACCGATGGCTCTGCACCGAGAGGATACAAGTCAATAAATTTACTCACAGGAACTAAATATTATGAGTGTTTAGAAGGGAAACAAGAAATCAGTTCAGTGCACACATGCATCTACTTTCTCATCCATATATTACATATGGTAAATAGACTGGTTCTTATAAAGCATCTTCTAGTGCTCACAGTTATACAACATGTCTTATTCATTCATTCTACCCAAGTTCTTTCTATCGTACGGTACATTCACACTGAGATGCACACATTCACATATACTTTCTGTGAATCTGTGCATCTTTGGGTTCATCATCCACTCCAAGGATACTTTGGCATGCAGACCCGAGCAGCCATGGATCGAACCACCAACTTTTCGATTAGCAGATGACCTTCTATACCTCCTGAACAACATCACAAGTACACAGTTTGACAGGTTACAGTTATACCTTTGCTTGGTTTTCTCTTGGTGGCTTCCATCTTCTTTTTGCTCTTACCTGTTAAGTGGACATGTTATGGTTAAGTCAGGTTAAAAATTCAAGTAAATCATAAATGCACAAACAACAATTTGAAAAGAAACATGTGGAGATGGCATTTCTTACTTTTCTCTGCCTTATCTGCTACCTTCACTGCATCTGGTCCATCAACACAGATCACCTCCTCCTGAGTACTGATTCACACAGGAACATATCAGTTTACAATAAAAACCCAGAAATAATCGGGGCATTTGAATTGGGTCATGAACTAACACTGAGTATAAGAGTGCAGAAAATATATACCCAATTGAAAAAAGTTGTGCTACTGTGTAAAATGTATATAAAAACCGAATGCAATGATTTGCAAATCTCTGCAAAAACAAGTGGCACTAAAAAGAAAGCTGGGGGAACATTTAGCAGCTAATTATGTTAATTAGCAAAACGCAAGTAACTTGACTGGGCATAAAAAAGAGCATCTTAGTGAGCCAGAGGGTCACCAATTTGCAAAAACTCTGTCTACAAATTGTGGAACAACTTCAAAATAGTGTTCCTCGATGCAACATTGTGAAGACTTTAAACACCTCGTTATCGGCAGTACATAATATCATCACAAAAAACAAACAGAGAATCTGGAGAAATCTTTGTGCACAAGATGTGCACAGGCTCAAAAGCATTATTGAAAGTCTGTGATCTTTGGGGCCTCAGCTGGCACTGCATTAAAAGCAGACATTGTTCTGCCAGTGAAATCACTGTCTGTGAACACAATTCTCTGTCATCATGCATTTTTCACCCACAAAAGCTCTGGCGTGCTAAATATGAACACTGAGGGAAAGTGGAATACTCTTCTGTGCCAAATTGAAATCTTGAATTCTTTTTGGAAAATTTAGTAGATACATCCTCAAGACTAAAGAGGAAAAGGACCATCTGGCTTGTTATCAACATTCAGCTTAGTGCCTGTGGAATTAGCAGTGGGCACATCAGGAAAGACATCATTAATGCTGAAAGGTGTATGCATGTTTACAGTTTTGTTAAAAGAAGAGGTACACAGTGGTCACTGAGTCCCAACTTTTTTGGATTTGAGGTTGTATAATTTGAATGACATCCAAACTCACAGGTTAGAACCACTTGATGTGCCACTCACTCCAGCTCCACGTGCACTGCTGCTTCCTGAAGCAAACACACCACATCTGTTATTTAATTTGCATGTTTCAACAAAATCATAAAATGCGTTTAAAGTTTTCAGTACCTTCCAATTTCAGGGCCATTTGTGACGTAGCTTTAGCTTTAATGGGTGAAACCGTGTCAACCTGCACACATGTAAACACACATTTTGTAATCGGTGAACACAAGTTACTCATGAAGCATATTGCTTCATGAGTAAAAGAAGCCTAAAAGACTACAACACACTCCTACTTACACATTTCTCCACTGGCAGCGGCTTTCCTTTGTGAAAGTTGGTGAGAATCAGTGCAATTACAGTCAGAGTTTTACCCTAAAAGAAAGGAAACAGTTCAACATACGCTGGCCGTGGATGCTGTTAGAATATGATCATGCGATGTGCGCAGTTAAATATATGTATCTGTGTCACCTACCAGCCCCATGTCATCTGCCAGTATCCCACCACGAACCCTCTCTGGTAGCTCTTTGGCAGAGAAACACGTGAGGGTGTTGTAGTAGAGCTCGCCTCTCTTCTCCCAGAACGGCGGCAGGGCAACTTTGTTTTCGCGAGCACACATCCAGGACAGCGCCTGCTTCTGATGGAGCATGAGGGGAGTAGCCACAGACTGGAAAGAGAGACGGTTGTATGTTAAACACGAAAGCTGCACTCTGATATAAAGCAAAACTCTGTCCTCAATCAATGCATTTAAGTGATTTTAATAAAGAAAAAAAAGAAAAGCATTTTGCAGAAAAAAGCAGCTAATAAATAAAAACAGAAACAGATTAAATACCTACCACAGCAGCTTCTCTCTCTCCCTCCTTACTCTCCATCAACCCTTCGAAAAGGTTATCAAAGGCATTTTTTAGCTGTAAGGAAAAAAAATATGAGTCAAAAAACATTGTTTTCAACACAAAAACAACATTACATGTTGATCCATCCCTGTGAGTTTGTTATGTATTTGCTTGTGAGGTGTCCTTGAGTTTTTTGGGGCCTATAAATAAAATGAATAATTAGTATTATTTTATTATAAGCTATGCAGCCTTACAGAGTACTACTAAAACATTTAATGTAATTTATTTACCTCATTAGCAGTTAGTGCGGTGGTCACACCTTTTTTCGATGAAAATGCACAAGCATCTTGACTACGATACCATTGCTGATTGTCACCTGAAATCAAACGCAAGCAGGTACACAGAGAACCACGACCGTACACACACACACAAATAAAATAGAGTGAATTAAAGTAATCACCAAAAACTAATAATTTCAACGGAAACGGAACAGAGGTGCCCCATTATAAGGAATCTGAAATTGGATAGTCCAGCCTTGTGCAGGGCGTACCTTTCAGGCTGCTTCCCCCTGTGTTCAGCTTATATCCTCGGCGTGACATATGTTCCAGTAAAGAATTTTTACTCTCTTCTTTTCCCCAGAAGGACAGAATCACCGGCATGGTGTAGGTGTTTTTCGTCCCTGAGTACACCACCCTGAAAAAGCAATGAGAAGTGTACCAGTATAAAATTACAACTTTCCATCATTAATCCTCTAATAATGACCATGCGCCTCAGCTCAATGTCACGTTAAATGGCAGTAAGAAGCTACTTTTGCAGGTATCTCCACATGTCTTGTTTTGCAGATTTTTGCAGGAAGATGTCCTTCCTGCACAACCCCAAAGGGATTTGTCTCTTCTCTTAGATCCAAACCAGGGATCGTACATTTGTTATCCAAAACAGTACACTATA
This sequence comes from Hemichromis elongatus, assembly GCA_015108515.1. NCBI lineage: Eukaryota > Metazoa > Chordata > Actinopteri > Cichliformes > Cichlidae > Hemichromis > Hemichromis elongatus. Next base: position 2,177 of record VUQR01010068.1, on the reverse strand, counting down.
AAGTAATATATAAGTAAGTAGTAATATAAGTAAAAGAGGTGTAAATAGTTTGATAAAATATTGTGATTTTAGTGGTCAGCAACACCTGAGTGCTTCTGTTTAGGGGTTTAAGTATTGATAGTCCCATTTTGTGAAAGACAAAATAGTGGCGGGCAGATAGCAGCTCACCCTTCTACTTTAGCTAAGTTGTTGTCCATGACGTAAGCCATTGCTGCTGCCAGCTCCTTCTTGATATGTCCCACTTGATTTCCATAAATGTTGGCAACCATCACTGCGTTGCGGTCATATGGATTCTGAGGCTGCCGCACTAGACTGACCATCTCCCCTCGGTTCACCTGTCCAGAAAGTGAAAACACCTTTTTGCTTTTTAGGTTTCTCCACATGTTTGTGACCTGTGTGGTAGATCTGATCTGTGTTGTCTCCTCTGTCCACTAGAGGAATAAAAGACACCCTGACTGATCCTCACCACCCCTGAGTAATATCTGAGGCCGACCACGGTTCCCTTGAGCTGGCCAAACAGCACACTGCCGTCTGCATCGGGCTCTTCAGACGCAGCAGCTCTGATGGCTTGGGAGAGAGTCTCTGCATTGGATTCATGGCGATCTGTGAAGAGATCCACCTCACTGAACCTGCCCCAATCAAACTCCCACCTGCGGCTGAACTGCATGACTGCAGCAGAGACACATGAAAGAACATTAGTTTTGATAACGGAGCAGTCTGAATGGATGTTATAAGCTGCAGACTGTAACGACAGAAAATATGCTTTCTAACTTCGAGGACACGCAGATGCAGAAATAGAACTTAAACACTGGAATTAAACTGTAATATAAATAATAATATAATAACGTTAGCTTTTCAACCTACACTTATACGCTAATAGGAGTTAGCCTGCGTAGTAAATACGCAGGCGTAGTAAATAAAAGACTGTTACTGTTAAAGAGTGTCGACATGAAACAAATCGCTCATACTGTTTAACTTCCTCTCGGTGAAGACTGCAGTTTGTTGTTTTTGACGCAATCTGTTCACTTTGAGCTACTTTCGTTTGATGCTTTATTCAAAAAGTAAAAAAAAAAAAAAGGGTTGCTTAATAACTTCCGGTAGTACTTTTCAAAATAAATTATTATCGTAATAAATTATTATCGTCGCCCAGTAAGCAGGCATTTTTATATGAAGTCTTTCGCGTTTAGTCATCAAATAGGTTGTAAAATAAAAAGAGATTAGACAGCATTAACCTTCTTCAAGATACATTTTATCCCGAATCAACATCCTGCTTTACCACCACCAAAACCATACACCCCAAACCATACACCTCACTAGACAGGTTGCGTCATGCATAACATTTTTTTTTTTAATTTCCTGCTACTTCTACAGAGGACATCAGGAAAAGAAAACAGCAAAAAACAGTGGAGGATCTGTGTGTTGGTTCCCAGTGGTGCTGGGGATTTGTCAAAATTGATACAATTATGATGCATAAAAAAGTACCATCAGATTTTGAGCCACCAAACAATACCATCTAGAAAGCATAGACTGGCCTCCCCAGAGCTTGGAGCAGAACATTATTGAAGAAGTGTGGGACCATCTACCAAAATCCAAAGAAGAGCCTTGGATGTCCTTCAAGAAACCCGGAATGATTCCTGAAGACTATTTAAAAATGTTTTTAAAGACAGCTGCCTAAGAGAGTTCGGGCTTTGTTGAAAAGTGAAGGTGGTCAAGCGCATTAGAATTGTGCAAACTCTGTTTTTCTTTTATATACTGTATTTCCATGTATGTCTGCACTCACCTGAAGGGCATGCCTCAGTCTGTCAGAATCGGCAACAAGACTTCAGCCAGTGTTACTGCAAACCCTGGCGTTCCACAGGGTTGCGTCCTCAGCCCCATCCTCTACACCCTGTTCACCCACGACTGTGTCGCCTCCAACAAAGATAACATCATGATGACACTGCACTAATCGGTCGCATCACTGGAGGGTCCAAGGTGGCCTAAAGGAGTCCTGGTCTGGTGTCATGGTGTGAGGACAACCTTACCCTCAACACTGATAAGACAAAGGAGATGATAGTGGACATGAGGAAGAAGAAGATGCCTCACTAGCCTCTGTTTATTCAGGAGCGTGAAGTGGAGAGGGTGAGCAGCTTTAGGTACCTGGGAGTCCACAACAGTGAGGACCTAACCTGGACACT
>VUQR01010066.1:11042-28759 GCA_015108515.1 Hemichromis elongatus | reverse complement strand
GTGTTGAAAAATCATTTGATTTGGCTTGGATAGGGATAAACAACTTTATCATACTCTCCAGCCACAGATCTGATATGCATGCATGGCTGGAGGATTCCAAATCCTTCGCTTTTTGAAGGGTTACTCAGTCAACTTTCATAATAATCCATGTAAAGAATATCCAGTCTACTGCACGATAGCGTCAAACTGCCCAACTCTTATTCACCACAGAGAAATGTCAATAATGCATTTTTTTTGTTGATCCAGGAAAAACATTCTTTATGTTGAATTAATTTTTTTAATTTTTATATCTGTTGAATTAAGGTAAAAAAAAAAAATCAGAATACATGTCAAGTCTATTCTTGTCAATACACAGTTGAGGTTTCATTTAGGCTCTTCAGTATTTACTCCATCTCTCTCCCTCACTGCCAGTACTAGATTAGTGCTTTTAATTTGATTGGTTCCCCCAGTACCCCAGTGCAGAGCCAGCCAAATGCTGAGATTATGCAAGTGAGGGGAGGATCCCTGTGCATGCAGCTGTGCATTTTGGTCAGCCATGCTGCTTACATGCTGTAAACTGTTAGTTGACTTAATACTGACAGATGTTGTATTATGACATAAAATCACAGTAAAACTTAGTAACAGTGAAGCCCAGAAAACATGCCTCCTTAGGTGCCACGTGAGGACACTGTGGGCAGATCCACACGGCCTACATTAGGTTGCCCACACCTGCCCCACATGTACCCTTAACTGACTACAGTTTAGAGTTTGGACCAGAATGTTGCTAAAAAAAAAAAGGTAAAACAGAAGCAATTTTTAGCTATTGGCTGATTCACAACAGGTTACCAAATCATTGATTTGTGAGATTTTTGCACGAGATGCCCTTCGTGACACAACCCTTAAATACTTCCTGTATACTTCAAACCATTTCCTGGGGGGCAAGCCCACTACGGTTTCACCAAGGGGAACCCTCACAGGGACTCAGAAGGGCAAAGTTTTCATGGGTCCCACATTGACTAGTAAACATGTGTCATAGTTTTTGAAACATTATGTTATTTAACATTTTCTGTTTGACTCTTAGTTTATTGTTTATGGCATTTTGAGCTTTTTATTTTTCATATCTCCTGGTTGGTTTGCTTATGCTATATTTTCAGGCCTTCTCAGGAGTTTTAATTTTGCTTTGCTTCTTTTCAGTTGATCCCTGCCATCCACTTTAAGTCTGTCTGTGTTAGATGTGTTTATCTTGTTATGTTGAGTTAGTTACTGTTTTGAAAGGCTTTAGGTCTATGTACTTCGTATTTGGCTTTACATCCCTCTGTCTTCTCACCGATTATTTTCACCTGCCTCAACTTTAGTTTGGCTTAGTTCCTTGTCACACTGCTTATTTACCTTTTGTTAGACTGTGTGTTCCCGACTGTGGGTCCACACAGGCATATTTGCTGGGAGCATCCTCATTAATGGATGCTGCCAACAAGAATTTTAATGATCAATTAATGTTTTTATCATTTTTTGGAAATATGTGGTCTGCTTTGAATGTTTCAAGACACAATGTCTTGGCAACAATTCACCACTGACTTTTTTCTCTCTTTGTACTAAGTCAATTCATTATAATTCAAATGTAAACTGCAGTAAAATTTGTTCCCTTGTATTAATATTATTCTTTTATTATATTAATATAGCAGGTGGAGATTGAGTTTGCTTTGTACAAAAAATTGCTGGTAGAAATGTCCTCCAAAGAGCTACTTTTTACGTTCACTCTTTGTACTGTAATAAATGAATAATTGCTTTCTGTAGTTATACATTGCCATAGTTGCAGTGCTTTTGCATTTATGTGTCACGTGCAAGTCTTTGGAAATCTGCATCTGCCTGCCCCCACCCTTCCCACCCCAAACAGAAAATCAGGAAATTAGTCTGGAAAGTCATAAATAACTAATTGGACCATACTGACATTGGTAGCAATAAAATCTCTGGCCTTTTGCAAGTGCCACAACTTTTTGGAAAGATAATACTGAAGTAGATGTGGCTTTGAATTAGAGAAGTGTGTGTGTGTGTGTGTGTGTGTGTGTGTGTGTGTGTGTGTGTTGATTTAGAAAGAAGCACATCACGTTTTCAAATTTTAAAAGCTGGAACCAGTAATGTACTTTGAATATTTGCTTGAAAAATTGCTTAAATGATGAATCACTTGGCAAATTTATTCTCCACTCATTTTCTGCACATCACTGAAAACAGAATTTAAACTAAAGGTTGACTTTAAAGCCGTGTTATGTTTAATTTGACCGTGTCATCAGTTCACATCTGTAAAAAGAAGATGAATTGATTTCGAAAACTGATGTTTTATGTTAATGTTTCTTCACTCCTCCAGCAATGAAGCAAACCATTCCCCTCTCTCAAGAATGTGATGGGCCACATCCTTGCATCCATCACCATAAGTGGAGCCTGAGTGGCCTCAGGAGCAACCATGGTTGAGTTAAGGTCTATCATTCCTTGTGACAGCCATTTACCTCCACACTGCACCGACTCTCTCTCTGATCAATGAGCAAGACATTGTTGGATAGCCTATAGGAGGGAGGGGCTGTCAGAAAGGGATGTCAGAAATACAGAGAGATTGGGGGACAGAGAACGAGAGAGAAACTGCTGGATATCTACTTTGTTTTGAGTTTCAGTGGCCCCAGGATAATGGTGCTGCTAAAGCTAAATTAAAGCACAACTGAATTCAAAGTGAGATATGGCACTGTGAAGAGATTTGTCAGCTTTGGAAAAATTTCCCTTTTAAATGAGGAAACGTAAGCTCAGTTTTGCTAACAGTTCTGCAGTAAGTGTGCGTCTTGTAACAATGGCTATGGGGAAAAGAAGCAGCATAATGAAATGTGAAAATAAGAGTCGGAGATAAAGGGCTCTCGCTCTGTTAGTACCACTGGCAATATCACTGTTTGGGAATGGAGGGTTTGCAGCTAGAAAAGCTGAGATTCCCTGCTCCTGGTGGTAACCGGGTTATGGATCATTCTGCAGGGCCCCGAAGGCCTGGGAAGACATAGCGTCCCCAGGCTTTGTAAGTCATGACCTGTTTTCTTTTCTTTTTTTTTCATTTTTTGTTGCTATGATTTCGTCTTTGTTTTGCTGTGGTCCACATAGTTTCACTGGGGCTGTTATCAGGAACCAAAGGGTGAGGCTAAATAAACAGTCGTAGCAAATTGTGTGCTTTGACTCTTTTTTTTGTTTACTCTTCTGTGACTTTCTCTAAGGTACAGCTATGTGTATTGTGAACTATGATACACAATACACATGATAGATCGAGTGCTAGGGTAAGGAATGACTACGATTAAGATAAATGGGTTGAATAAGGCTCGGTCCATTAATACTTCTGTTTTTATGCCACATAAGCAGTATTAAATTAACTGACAGATACCTGTCAACATTCATTAATCATACCTGACAGTTTCCCTATTACAAAGCTGTGCTTTGAGCAAAATATTTAGCGTATCCTTGACTCACTAGAATAAGTGGAGTACATGTTAATATAATCTAATATAATATTACTTTAAGCCCATGTGGAGAGAATTAGCGACAAAAACGTACATAAAGTGCTGGCATTAGGATTGTTGTGGATTATACTCTGGATAGTTGTACTATAATGTGGTTAGAATATATAGGTAGTTATATTCCTGTGAGAATATGGTAGATTATACGGTGTTTACACAGGCTCCTTCTCACAGGGATTTCACACCAAAGTTGAACTTTGATGCTGCACATAGGAAGGGGGCATTATTTCCAATGGAGTGAGCAGCAGGAGCTGTAATTGTGGGGAACTTTGGAGACTTTTGATTTTCTCCCCGGATGTGTGACTAAATTCATTTCATTTAAAGTTGACCTTCACAATCCATCCAGTGGGGTTTGGTTCTCGGTGGAAGCAAGGCTGCTGGAAATAAAAAAGAAAGCACTTGTACTAAGAGCTGGGTATTTAAATTGAGATTTACGTTGAATTTTTATATTCTTTTAGATAACAGACATGAAATTGGCTGGGTTAGCTTAACTAGTGATTCTGAATTGCCCATATATGTAGGTATGAATGTTAGTATGAAAGGTTGTCTGCTTTTCTCTCTGATTTGTCCAGGGTGCACCTACAGCCTCTCGCCCTATGGTAGCTGGAATAGGCTCCAGCCCCCTGCGACCCTTATAAGGATAAGCAGTAGAGAATGGATGGATAGATACCACAATGCATTTATGCACTCATTTTGCATTATGTTATAAATCCTGAGCACCCTTTTTCCTTTACAGCACTGTACTTTTGCCTCTCCATAAAAACCCAAACATTTACATGTTAGATTTTTCAAGCACCAGTGTTGAACATGAACAAGGTGTAGAAGTTCACAAGACAGGCTGGTGCTACCCTACTGATGATGTTTTATAGCAATAGTAATGCTGCTGAGTATGAGAGGAACTAGCGGTTCAGACATTTGATGCTAAAATTTAGGTCCAGATGCGCCAGCACAGTAGTTAATGATGGATATTTGGCCATTACAATCATGACAGGGCTAGACAAAATCTACATGATGTAACACTGTACTTATGTATGTTGAGAAAATGGCTGAAACTTTCTGACTACTTGTTTTTTTTATTCCCACAGTCTAAATCTATTTTTATTTTAAATATTCAGAATTGAAAGGTTCAGTAACTGGCCAAACTAAACAGTGATAGAAACCCAGAAAAAAAATATTTTGATCAATTGGAGTCAAGTGTAGTCCTAAGGACTTACTGCTTTTTACCGCCCTTTGATGCAATAATAAGCTGGTTTTGTGACTTTAATGTGAATTTTTTCACTCGCCTTACTTTTTAAAAAATGTCAATATTGTATTATTGGTGTGCACATAATATCTGTTCAGCAAAAAGAAGGCTTTGTAACATGAGAGCTTCTTTGGGGCTTCAGATCTTACATAAGCTTGAAAAGAAGACGGGAATATGTTGACTTACATTCATAGTTTTTAGAAAATACATCCCGCACATATTAGTTTAGTCAATTCTATGACATGAAACTACATATTTGCACAATTTCTGTATAATTCAAGGCCAGCAGACACAAAGAGAACGTGAAGTTGAATACAAAAGGTTGGATGACAAGCTATGATTTTGACCCCATTCTAAAACACCCTGTTTACAGCAGATTTCTGATTTTAACTCTACATGTTGATTACGGCTGTCATAACATTACAATATTCCACAACATGTTATTGAGGCCAAAAGCTATACTTAATGACATTATTGTGAATATTTATATTGAAATAGGGAAAAAAGAACAAAAGGGACAAATTACTTTAAATGTTGTTTACTGTGTGGTGTTTTTGGCTTGTTTTGTTCTTAAGGGAAAAGGTCCTGATTTTTTCTGAATAGATGCACTTTCAGAAACTCACTAGGAGCGCACCAATCATAGCAAAAATTACTCTACACTTAAAAACACAAAGTCAAGACTTCAAGCGTCAAGTTAAAGTATAAAAAAAAACTTGCCACACATACATTCACTGAAATTTAATGTAACAGAACAAACAAAACGACTTACTCTCACTATGCTTAGGCATGCTTTAGCTGGTGTTTTTGACTGTTTTGATCAAAGTGCACCTAATTTTCATCATTCAGCTATTTGTTTTATATATAACCAGTCATAGATGTAGTGAGTTCTAATGGCTATTGCCAATTGCCTATTCAGTGTAGCTGCATGTCTCTCTTGTATCAGCTCTTGAGATTGCACTTGGTTTCTCTGGCCACTCACTGATAGTGAACAGAATGAATCACGTCTCTGTGCCTAGAGAGACAAAGCTCACCCTGCTCACTTCCTACAATGGGAGTGTGTCGATATGTGCTCAGACTTTCTTGCTAAAATCTTACCTGATGTGGGCTCAGAATAAAGGTGTTGTTTTTCTGTTAATTTGTTTAACTTGAAGAGAGTGTTACAAAGTGACTCACTTGAACTTTCTTTTCTGCACCAAGTAACTCTCACCTCAACTCTCGATTTCACCCTCCAGGCGAAGGGTAATTATTTGAAGCCGCATGCGAGCAATATCTCAGACCTCAAAAGACTTAAGAAGAAAGCATAGCCATCTTAAATGTGGTTTTGAGGATTTATTTTAATGATGCATTTTATCCATTTGGAAGAAGCTTTGAGAAATGGAATCTAAAGGCTTTTGGATCTCTTTAATGACAGTCGTCAGCTTTTTGTTTTTTTTGGTAGACTTCCTGACAAGGAGCTTAATTGAGTCCCAGAGCAGCTCTTCTGACATTGTTAAGTGTTAATTTCAGAGTGGCCATGACAGAAACATTAGTGTGACATATCTGCAAAGAGTTTATTAGAGTACTCATTTACATGAGCCTTTATGCTAAAACAGGTGAAAGAATATGTTGCTTTTGGTCGAGGCAGTAACACATATTCATGGCTTGTTTGGCACGAATGGGATTTGTAATTTTCACTATGCCCCACTGGTATTTGAGCACCTCACGCAAGGCTGATGTACTGTTGTTACAAAAGCAATTGTTTGGAAAATTGTTTTTTTTTCCCCCATTCCTTTTTCAGCTTGAAAGGAAATACGAAACATGTTTCTGTTTCACTAAGAGACACACTTTTACATCAGAATTTGGTGCACAATGGTGCTTTTCCCCAATTACTACCACTGCAGTGGAAAGCTGCACTGTTGAGTGCTGTCAACATCCGTGTTTGAAGCATTCACACTGATGGCAACTTTGTTGAAGCTTGCTCTTTCCTGGCTGATTGTGGGTGGTGTCAGAAGTTCTGATTGCATCTCTTCAGTGGTCTCATGTAGCTACAAAGTTTTTAACAAATGCTCTACCTCTTGTTGCTTTTCTTTTTTGTAAAAACAGAAAAACAGCAACTTTCTTTAGTACATTGCAACAACTTACAGTGATGCTAATTAAAATGGATTACTGAACTAAAATGTCGAGTTATTAATGGAGGTAATTTGGCAACCATTCCCTACCTATTGTTTAAACACCTGGATTCTTTTAGTCTTTTAAAAATCCAAATAACAGGGTAGCAGAAAGCTTTGATAGTCTGTAATCAAGTTTTAAAAAATAGCCACAGAAGCGAGGCTCACACATCGACTGATTGCTGATTGTAAAAAGGCAACGTATGGCAACTTTTCTGTGCCAACAGTTAAGCCAAGTGCCTGGGCTAAAGGCAGGCACAAGAGACAAAGACAATAATTGTCAGTATTTAGTTCATTATAAGGCATATAATTATAATGGAATATAATAGAGCTTTTCTACTTTGCATGTAAGTAATTGAGCAGATGAAAGGCTCTTTTACTTTCAGCAATCCAGCTTGTCATTTTAAGCAGCTGTTGGAGGGGAAAAAAAAGGCTTTACACTTCACATATTGTTATGGTCTCCACGAGGAAAGTAAATGCAGTGCAGTGACAGTACAATAAATGATGACTATACAATTAGCTGCAGCAATTTTCTGGTGTGAAATGTAATTTTACAATCCTTTGGAGAATGAACAAATAGGACAGCACCTTTCATTTTACAAAAGCTGGCTCACCAGAAATGTGATATATGGGATATGGATGATGCAAGAACATATGAGTTGTCTAGCAAAGCAATTAAATAAGGACATGTGATGAAAGCAATAACGAGCTGTGAAATGTCCAGATGAATAGCCCAGAGGGGCCTCGAAGGCAACAACAGTAGTTGCTCTCCCAGCTCATTATTCTTTTCATCATTTGAGGCAACACCACGATGGAGTCATACATTTTCATTTTCATTTTTTTCTTTTATATTAGTCTGAACTTCCAGATACAACCCATTACAATAAATACTACCTCTGCAACACGCAATTTTTAAATGTTCTCCTTGTTGTTTTTCAGACATATTAATTACATATCATGACCATTTTAAGAATTTAGTCCATCTGATGTTCTACCATGTTGCGTAATTAAAGCTGTTTATGATATTTTTGTTTTATTTTCTCACATCGTAGTGACAAAGGCCACCATAGGAAACCATTTTGACTATTTTCACTTATTTTAAATGGATGTAATTTTAAAAGCCATAAATAAGCCATGAGAAATATTAAAGCAGTTTTGGAAGTTAATTGAAGGTAACCTGTTTAAAAAGCCAGCTTATAAATCTGCTTACTTTTTTTTAGCCACTAGTTGAACTTTTGTATCAAGTGAAAATGATAGTGATTGGATGACACTTACTACCGTTCAAATGAGGTAAAATAAAATAAAAATAACCCTCTTTCCTATCAGAAATCATCCAGCAAGAACATATTACACTAACAAATCAAATTATCCTCTGGGGACCAATCCTCTTTAAATTTGAAGTTCATTCTTGCTTATTGTTTACTTACTAAAAATCACATACCATTTCCCCACCGTGCTTTCATTGCCATGTCCACATGCAGTGACCACAGTGATCCACCTCAAACTCAGAGATAACTGATGGAGTCTATTCACACTGTTGGTTTGACTTTCATTATTCAACTATGGATCTGGAGAGACTTTATCTAATCTTCTCTCTTCATGACCCTGTTTTAACCTATGTTTTTGGTGAAAGAGCCAATGTGTGTGCACATGTAGAGGGCACAGAGTGTAGCACTTACATGAGGTTAATATTACTCAAGGTGACTAAACATGTCACGTTACTGCAGGTGTTTCCTACCAGCACTCAGTCTGTAAAAACGCTAAAGCACTCAGTTAAGAAGAACTCTGATTAGGTATTAGAGTGACAACAGACTTGAAGAAGACTGTCTAATCTGCCATCTACAATCCCAGAAAGAACGGCATGATGTGTACAATGTAAGCAAAATCAGAATTCAATGACTTGCGAAGCACATTCATGGCAGCAATATGCCTCAAAAATGTTGGGACAATGCGTTTACCGTAATGCATGGAATTACCAAAAATAGAGATGGAATAGCCATACATATGAAACAGCAAAGGACTGCCGTGCAATCCATTTATTTTAACCAAGTAACTGTATTCTAATTACCACCTTTTTAAATGGTAACTGTAATGGAATACAGTTACTCATATTTTGTATTTTAAATACGTAATGCCAGTACTGTTACTCCCCAACACTGATTGTCATACTTGCTTTTCTCTCTTCCAAACCTGGTATGCCGAGCAACCATTCTCCATCCCATTGGGTTGTAGTCCTGAAGGCTCTCGCTAAGCAGCCCGACCACCAGGATGCCATCAACATCATTACTAAAAGGACCACCTTCAGCACCCAGTCTCCACTAGGTAGTCTGACTCCTAAGTGTGGGAATCAGAATAAACCTTGACTTCTTGTAAACCCCTAGTTTTTTGTGCTAACATCGTTTTCCCTGTCCTCAGTGTTTGCCTCATTGGCCGGAGAGCAATTTCTCACCTCGTTTAACAGCCTGTTTCTGCAAGCTGGCCCTTTCCTTCAAAGCCACCTCTGGATTCTCCACCACCTGTTCCTCATCTGCCAACTCGCCCTCAAACAGTAACCATCTTCCTAGAATGAAACCAGCCTCACTCCTCTAGAAAGACTCTCTCTTGGACCTTAATAGACTCTTTCCCTAGAACTGGGAAGAAAAGCTGTGAAACCTCGCAGCCATTATATTGCTTCATGTGTGAAAATAAAGACTTAAAACCTTTACCAGTGTCCTTGTTGGTTCTGCTCCTGGGTCCTGTTTTTATAATTGGCCTTGTAGCTGTTATATAGATTCAGTTTGCTTTTTTTGTTTTGCTGAAATTTGCAAAGCCTCATGTACAAAAAAAAAATTGATCTGGATGGTTACATCTGTTTCTCTGGAGCCTTTCCAGTTGTGCAAGCTGTTAATTCCATAGGCACCGATGCACACCCATACCATCAGAAATGCAGGTTTTTAAACTCAATGCTGATAACAAAACCAGATGGCCTCTCCTCTTCTGCTCAGAGCATGCTGCATCCATGTTTTCCAAAAACAATTTTGTGTCTTTTGACCATATAACAGGTTTCCGCTTAACTTCAGCTCATTTTAAATAAGCTTGGGGCCAATATTGTATAGGCGATTAGATATTTAAACTCTTTGCAAGTTTATTTTAATGAGCATCATTCTAAAATTGTTTCATTTTGTTTCATCTGTATTTTGCAGATTAGCGATCCTCTGCCCATCTTTACTTGGGAGAAACTCTGCCTCTGTAAGTCTTTTAAAGTCAATCCTGTTATTGATCTGCTACCAATTAACTTAATTAACATGAAAAATATTTCTCCAGCTGTTTAGCTCTTTTTGGTACCACTTACTTTTCCAGCCTTTTGTTTGATGTTTAATATTTAAACATTTGAACGTTTTCTATTATTATGGATAGAAATGTGCTTGTGAGACAGATCATTCTGTGTTTATTTAAAATTTGAACAATATCCCAATTTTCTTGGAATTGGGATGTACAAGTTTAGTCTATTTAGAGCTTTAGAGGTTTTTTTCTTGGATGTGTGTTTTTGAATATCCATTAGGATCTCGTTGATTGTTTTTGTTAAAATTCCTTGGCATGTGGGTGAGGTGAGACATTTAGTAGATAACTGGCATTTGTAAATACCTAGAAATTAGTAAGCCTAATTAGTTTTTGTACCTGCTCTGTTGCTCTCCAGACCTCCACTACCAGACTGATAGAGGTGTTTATTTCTAATCACTTTAGAGATAAAGTATTAGATAATGAACACTGAACCTGGAACTAAAGACACTAAGACCAAAGCTTTAGTTTGTACGGTAACCTAATCTTTAGATTGTGTTGTTCTTTGGGAACTCGTGCTCTCCCCGTGGCTTGCTTTTTGATGGGAACAGCCGTTTAAGCTTGCCAGTAATGTCTGAACTGGCCAGAAACTCCATTTAGGTTGGTCTGATTGTTCAGCTTTGTGATCTTTTGGGGGTTTGCAAAGCTGAGCAATCAGTATTATGAAGTGACTTATCTAAATCAGTCGATAAGTCCATTTGAGTAATGCTGGTATCAGTTCACTTCCAGAGTAAAAAGCCTAAATCAATATGTGGAGGGATTGGGCAATGTCATGTAAGCAAACAGCAGCTGATAATTTGAATGGGTCAGACTGAAAACAGTGAAAGAAGATTAAATAGAAAAGGCTAACATATGCTAAGACAAAGGTGGAAATAGAAAAGATAGAAGTTGCTGCAAGTGTAGAAGCAAGAAACTGCTGTACACTACAGGGAGTGTTTCTTTGTTTACACCTCAGAAGATTTATTTTAATTCTATTCTTACACGTCACCTTAAAAACCACAGGGACAGACCAAGTGCTTGCGGGACTAATAAAGTCCACCTTAAATGTAAGAGTATAATATTGGCATGCTAGTTAGTCGACTGTGCTATTTTAAAAAAAGAAAGCACCTGAATAAAAATGCAGGCTGTCCCCCTTTCCCCAGTTTCTCTGCATTTCAGAACAGAGGAGGTGCAGGAAAACTGTTGTGGTGGCAACAGAGCAGTGACACTCTAACCATTATTAGTGTGACTATCGCCTTCACTGCACAGTCGCCTCTCTCAAGAGACAAAGTGATGCTGAGATTTTGCTGTGATTCTGGCATTTTTCTCTTTCCTGCAATGCCAGGATAAGCAAGTGGAAATAGCACAACACTGGTTATGATGAATGACTGTAAGGATATAGCACAGTACATCAGAATGTGTCTTCTGTTGCAGCTGCAGCACAGTTAATCAGGACTGCATCATGTACGGGCACTAGCAAGGATCTTAAACTTTAAACTGTATTCGAAATAATTAGATTTACTTAATATAGTTGAATGTGCTGTACTAATGCTTTTAAGGTGGATATTGTCAGTTATTTGTGTTTCGGCATTTTCATATTGCTTTTCTTTTTCAAAGACACAAAATACATATTTTTGGGGAAAAAATCTGTTGGGATATTTTTTATTGTTTCCTTTAGCTGTGACTTTGTGTATTTTGTATTCAGTGTATTTGCTCAGTTATTTATCTCTTTTCATGATCACTCTTACTCCCAACACGTGCTTCAGTCTATTTCTCTCGAGTCTCCAGCAGTTATCCAGAGTTTCCCTCCATGAAATTGGTGAGCATAGATGTTAAGTGGTGATAGATCGTCTCTTAAACTAACTTCTACTTGATGCAGACTCGACTAGATAATGTGAAACATTTAACTCCATAAGCCAGAGGCTACTTTTTGAAATTTTAAGCTGAAAAAATTAAAATCTACAAATTTGTTTTTGTAACGGCTGCGAAACTGCAAGGTTAAAACAAACCAAAAAAAATGATCACGTGCTGTGTGAGTATGAGATACTGGGGAGCGAATGCCAACAAACGCTAACAATTTCACTAAAAATAAGAGGAAATAAACGCCATTTAGCAATGAGTGGGTGACACTGATGCTATTGAAGTTATTCTAAAATTCTCTAACTGAAATTTGACGCTACATAAAGGAAGCACAACAAATCACACACACGTTTTAGTCACAGCAGCAACAGATGGCTCCTTTAGTGAATGTGCCATGCCTGGCAACCTTTGAAAAACGGCACCAGATGCGTTGTTATAACAAATATGGCCTAGACCCAGACCAGGGTGCTCAATAGAAAAAGAGGTTAAAATCTCAAGGGCCGGTGGGTTCTATGTTGCTATCCACACTGCCAGTATTTTTCTACCTGTTACTGGTGACTTGCCCCTTAAAACCATTTTTCCACTTTCAGCTTTGAAAATTATGCTTTTCTAAAACGATGTGTGTAAATATCTTATTGTAAAGGGTGTTATGAATAAGTGCACTTATCGTGAGCTTTCAACCTCCACACCCCAGCTCATTCTGTTGTTAAGAAAACACCAGCTGAAGACCAGTTTATAAGAAGAAGTAGAAAATATAACGATACCTCAAATTTGTATCACTACAGAAAATTACAAAGAACGTTTTCCATCAGTCAGTCAACTCTAGGAGCTTGTTTTAATCCGTTCTACAGCATCCTAAAGCTACTCCCCTTCACACTGCTTAACTGCTACAGATTGTTAATGTAAACTTTACTGTTATGGGCCAGTATGCACTCTCCAGTTTATTTAACTGGATTTCTAATGCCAGATTAAAGTGTGCTGCCCAGTACTTATTTGATTAGTAACCAGTGAGCCCCTAAACTGTCATATGGATAGATTTACTGATGATTCTTCTCTCAAAACCCCAGTTTTTTCAGATGTTTGCTGAACATTTTCTTCAGTAAAAACAACACTGGAACCCGTGGCCAAAGAAAAAACAGCTTGCTACTCTGAAAAGCAGCCATGTTTCCAGCATAATAGATCTGGGAAGCTTTGGGGGTGCTGGTGGCAGCTGAAGGATAATAAACGGGGACATGAACGCATGCATGACATAAAAAAGCCAAAAAAAAAAAAGAAAAATACACATAAAGCCAAATTGTGAACAAGGGGATGCAGACTTTGGAGACAAGCACATCATCAATAGTGCAGGTAAAGCTGTCTATAGCAGTTGTTTTTCTCTCCTTGGGGGCAGTCTGGCACTGACTGAAGGACATCCCTGTACACTCGAGTGAACTAGAGGAGTGTTTTTATTTTCAGCTGAAAGGGAAGGGTTGTTTGTGGAATCAGACCGACTTCATATGTGGCTTTATTTTACTGAAATATAGAGAAGCCTCATGACAGCTTGGTAATTTTCCATTTACCTGAGAAGGCTTCTGGGAATCATATATTGGAATTTTTTGCGCTGTTTGGTGTAAACATGCCCACTCTGACAGACCCTTACTGTGCAGACCCCTTGAAAAACACAGAAGGAGCTCTGTCTACTGTGTCTCAGAGTGGCGATGAAGGATTCACTGTGTGAATTCAAAAGGCGTCCTGTACCTGAGTGTTTACTGCACAGAGCGTGGTCTAAATCAGACTCCTGCTGTTTGGATAACTCTGTGGATTTCTGTGCTTTCAGCAACTTAACTCACCCAAATTTGTTCACTTGCTTTTTTAAGTCTTCTTGTGTAATGGACTGTGGTCAGCGTTTACAAGAAAGCGACACATGACTGGTGTAAGATTTCAAGAGGAGAGGAAGCCAGCTTTCCTTTGAGATGTTAATGTATTGGTCTGTCCTTTTCTGACTGGTAAAATATAGCCTAAAGTCAGTAGCATGTTTACGCCTCACTCACCAGGGCTGTCTTTTTCATGGCCGCTAAATAAATTTCAAATTTCCTCCGTCTGTGTAATTACTTTCACGTTCCTTTGCTGTTCCTGTAAATCATATTGTCTTTGTGCTGTTGGTCCATCGGGACGAGTGCAAGCAAAGCAAATTCCCACAATGAGGAGTTGTTGAATTTCTCTGGTGTTTGCTTTAGCAGTAATGTCGTGTGTATTCAGCGTATAGGCTTACTTCTTTATCTCTGTTTATATCATTTACACACAAAATCAAGTCAATTTCCCTAAAGTCTCTACTTACCCAGTTTCCACTCACAAAAATGATGAACAAAGGAACTAAGGAGCTCTTTGTGTTTGGGATAAGATATATGCTTTGAATCTCCACCCTGGCAGATGAGGGGTGAACGCACCTGAGTGGATTCAGTTATCAGAAGTACAAAGGAGCCTTCAGTCCATTATGGTTAAACCGCGATACTTTGTTTATCCATATATGCGTGCTTTAAACTCAAACAGTAAGTTGCATGTTTGTTACTGATGTGTCTCCCACTACCAACAGAGATGCAGTGAGACGCAGAGTGAGAGCTGCCTCATGAGTGGGTTTAACGTGTGCTCAACATGGATTGAGTAGGCTTGCGTCATATATGCTTTTTAAAAGCGGTATTACCTACCTGCGACTCCCCAAGTGTTTTCTGCCGTATTGTCACACACTCTTCTTAAAAATTAGAACATAAAGATGGAAGAGACAAAAATTCAGTGGAAGACATCAGCTCCCGTGGTTCCTGTCAGGGCTCATTTATTCACCTCTCATGCTTATGTGAGTCCTTGCCATCTTCTCACCATATGAATACTCATCTACATTCACATCCTTCCTCTGCCTGTGGCTCTGCATCCAAACACCTTCCCGATGGGCTTTGCTGTCTGCACTTCACTGCATCCCTCATTGATTTGGCCTCGTCTGCTAGTTGAAGAGACCTCCACCTGGGTCAGCCCAATCTGAATCCCTCTTTAGGCTGCAGACTTAAGGTCTCAAACAGTTCAGATGCCCCTTTTGATTATTTTTTGAGCCCTAGGATATGAAAACAAGTTGGTGAAATAAAATTACTTTTTTTTTTTTTTTTTAACTGTATGTGCTGAAACCGCTCACTATTTTCCTCTGTGCATTTGCACTTTTCCTTGAGACAGGCACTAAAACGGAAGTAAGAGAAGTAAAATGGATAAAAAATCAAAATCAAAGCCCTGATATCGGGTTACACACAAACCATGATAAAAATACTTCACACCATTTCTTATATTGGGCAATGATTTAATTAGATGAACTACGACGGACTGAAATAGAGCTAAAAATATTTCATTCAACATTACCCAGAGGCAGGAAGAAAACTGTCGGCAAGACAAGACAGGAGGAAAACTAACAATGACACATACACAGTAGGAGTTTGTCCTTTCTCTGCATTTGTCCCACCACCCCTCCCTCCTGCATGCAGTCTTTTATTTCACCACATTGAGCATTTAACATCAAACTGGCCTGACCATGGCCTCCTGTTGATGACAGATACCCATGGGACCTGAGTCATCATACTTGCATTCCTGCATGTCATTCCACCAGTCCTTTGATGGATGTGCTCTGTTCCTCTATGCCTTTCAGTGAATCATGTACAAGAGTACAATTTCCTCCTTAATTTTCACTGTATTGGTTAAAGTCTTTCCAGTCAGACCTTTTCCTTGCTCCCCTAGGAACATTACAGCTGTAGTGGACAGCTCCCACTGCGCTGCAGCTCCAGTGGAGATAATCTCCCTGTCAGCATCCTGACTCTCTTTCAGATGTCAACTGATGCCAACACTTGTATACCCTCAGACTGCACTCCCACAGTGCTGCTAGCAAATGCTCATCTCACCTTTTTGTGCTACTACTTTTTATATACCACTACATCATTGTGATAATATCAAGCATACTATCATATACATCATATGATAGTATGCTTGCTCATATATGCTCATATACATATATCATATACTGTGTGCAACTGCAGGAATGTGTGAATATGTTTAATGGCCTATAGTAATTTATTTGCCTTCCAGGTTAAGATGAATAAATTAAATTCTGAAACTGTAATTAAAAAAAACTAAATGAGGTAATCGTCGAGCAACGCATACTCCAGATTCTCAAATACTGCAGGTACTTTTCAACTAAACACGTACAGCCATGCAAAGCGTGAGGTGTGGCTTTAGTGTAACGCAGTTCTTTTGGAGCTTAATTATGCCATCTGTCTTCTTACTCACAGTGACTGAAATTAGTCACTTTGTACTAATCCCAAAGTAAAACAAATGAGTGACTGATGAGGATGTTGCCAATTTGCAGTCACATAGCCATACATTTTGAAATATTTATTTTTTTTACCTGGTCACAGTATTGGACCAAAAACCACACAAACGTCAAGGGATTTTCGAGCCTCTTCCTCTGGCAGTGATGAATATCTGTACAATCCACAGTGTCAATATTGATTCATTTCAAAGGATGCCTGAAAACTTTGGCTGGCTTATAATCAGCTTATGTATCTGATGCCCTAATTGAAAGTTTACACTCGTGGGACTGGCTGTGGAGCAGAAGAGGGAAAAACGCCATTTAAACATAGAATAAAACTTCCTGTCTTACATACATTGTGTGGAGAATCTCCTTCCCTACTCTGCCTACAACACGAAACCACACAAAGGTTTTCTATATTTTTGATGTTGTAGCAAAGCAAAGTTGAGAACTTATTGGCAGCTGTTGGTTAACTACCTAACACCGATCCTTATTTTTCCAGGTTATTGTTGTTGATGCTCCAGGGGCAGTAGTGACATGGCAGTAATATGTTAATTAACTTATATTAGATAGATCTAACCAAAACATTCCAGTATCAGTTTAAACGACCCACCACTGGCAACTTAAGCTGCTGTGGAGAAAGATGGATGGGTGCAATATTGGCCGCTGTACTCGTATGATTAGCTTGGGAGAAGTGGGTTCACATGCAGTGCCAGACTCTACACTTTGCTGGCAGCTTGGGAACAAATTGAAAGGCTCATTACTGTGTATTTTGGTTAAATATTCCAGGAATAAATATTTGTCAGGTAGCAGAGAAAAGTCTCGGTTTGCCTTACAGGTAAAAGTTTCTTTAATTACAATGATGAACGCGCTAGATCTTAAACGTGCCGCTGTAAAGTTTATATTATGCGTCCCGGTAGCTGTATGTCACACTCATGGAAAGCTGAATGTTTGTTGACAGATGCCAGCAGCAGCTGACTTACATCATTGCACTGAACACACCCATTACTGAGGGAAAGGTAATTGGATTCACAAATCAGCTGACAGCTCCAGGTTTATAGTGGCATTGGGCTTTATGGGCAATATTTCAAGGGCTGTTGGGCAGTTTGTCAGAGGTAGTTTGTGGGTAAAATGGAACCGGCACACAAGAAAGCACCAGGGGAGCATCAGCATTCATTTCTTACCTTTTACTGAGAAACCCACTTGCGAACCATGAGTCACTGTGATTTCAGTCAGCACCAAAAACTAAGCCCTGGCTCCTTGATAAGAGGAATACTTTTTTTTTTTTTTTTTTTAAAGATAAATATTTATTTTTTTTTTTAAATAAAAACCAG
>VUQR01010065.1:0-11558 GCA_015108515.1 Hemichromis elongatus | reverse complement strand
GTTTTTTTCCCCCCCCCCCCCCCCCCCCCCCCATCCTCCCTGATCCCTGATAACTGCCATCAAGTTTCTTTCTGCTGTGAAGACTCAAAGATTCAGCACAGAAGCATTTACCTTTGACTCTCACTCTGTTAAGCTTCTTCCACCGTACTCTGTTTAAATATTTAAACTCTGTTTTCACATTAAGTCCCTGTTATTAACAAATATCTGCTGGATGAATGGCGTACATCATCACGCTTATGTCTGCACTTATGATGCTTTTAAATGTCATTTTATGGAAGAACATCAGAGTTGAGGTGAGGTGAGGTTAATTCTGTTCAAGCACTGGTCGCTCATGTTTCTTCCACATCTTACTTCATGTCTGTTTTTCTAACAGCGCTCTTCTAATATACAAAAAGTTGGGATGATGTACATAAAGACTGAATGCAGTGATTTGAAAATTTCATCAACCCATTTATTCACATAGAAAACTAATCAAATGATTAAACCGAGTAATTCTTAACCAACATATTGGCTCGTTTTGAATTTGATGGTAGCAACACATCTCTAAAAGGTTGGGCAGGTCCGTGTTTCCTCCTCTGTGACGTCTGTGAGCCGAGGACAGCAGCTTCTGGACTTTCAGAGGACTGCTGTCCCGTTCTGGTCTGATGGAGGAGCCCAGCTGCTCAGCAGTCCTGACTCCTCTTTGTCCCATTTTTGGTTTCACGATGCTCCAGATGTTCTCAGCTGGCTCAGCACTTGGACTCTTCTACTACGAAGCCAAAGGGCCATCAGATCACAGGCATTCGGTCCTGATTTCCAGCCTTGTCTCTTGCATTCAGATATTTCTCCAGAATAGTTTACGATTTAATATTTTGGAGATGATGATTATAGATCAAGATGCTCTTTTTATACCCAGTCATGTTACTGACCTGCTGCCAATGAACCTGATTAGTACATAATGTTTCTCCAGCTGTTTCTTTTTTGCACCGCCTGCTTCTCCAGCCTTCTGTTGCTGCCATCAACTTCAAATCACTGTCTGCATTGGGTTTGTACAGGCATTCTGTCAGGTCACATTTCCACACACAAAAATCTGTTTCTATTTAAACAACCTAAAAAAACCATGAAAGAGCAAACAAAATAAAAAATCCAACAACAAACAGGAAGTAAAAAAAGAAAGAAAAAGATATTAGGATGCACACATTTTAGTAGAAGCTTAGACTTTGAAGTTTCCTGCCTGTTGTTTAATACCAGGCTGGATAGAAGTCACTTCTTAGAGTGATGCCAATGCTTGAGTGGCTCGAACATTCTTTCTAAAAGCCGGTGGCAAAAAGAAATCAGGTCATATTTAACACTATGGGAAAATAGCTCCTCTTCTCACTTGGCAAATGACTTGAGCGAACACATACTGATGAGTTTATGGTCTCAGTTCCTAGTTTTATGTCTTACTGAACATAAAATAATGTTTATTATATAAATTATGGTCCCATAAAAAGTTAAATGGACAGTAAAGCAGGGTTTGATTTAGGGCGCATCTACCTTGTGATTCCCAAATCACTGCAGTATACACCCTGAGTGCTTCTTAGTTCCTCGCACTAAGAAAAAGTGCATCAACAGTTCTGCTTTTCTTTTTTTTTTTCGATGTATCTCCATGAAACTGAGCTTTTTCTTTTCAGCACTTGATCCACACTGAAAACGTTATAGTGGGGAAAAAGCTTGTGGCGCCTGGTCACCGTACCCGAGACGCTCAGCTCGAAGCTTCAGAACTGGACTTTACAAACCAGCAGGTCGTGTCACTGGACTCTCATTGAAAGAGTTTAAATGAGAAGGAAGTTTTAGTGCAATTTTAATGACTTGTTCACTTAGCGTGGACACCGATCCAATATCATCTTTTGTTCTCTCCAACAACTGAGTTGCTGATGGGACACTCGTCTGGAGAGACCTCAGAGCTCCAGACATCAGCCATCCGATTTGTCAAGACAATATTTTTTTTAAGCATCTTCTGTCCCTACAGGATGGGCTATATTAGGATGAGCATAGAGATTATAATTTTTGTGCTCAGTGGTGATTTGGGCCAGTTTTAGATCAATAACCCAAATGGAAAAAGTTCTCAAAGCCCACAACTTTAAATGACTCGAGCGTGTCTGTCCTATCCATCCTGGTGGACTTGTCCTGGTATCAGAGCATCACTCTCCAGCCCCGGCGCTGAGGTGAACGGCGTGATTGTTTCCAAGGAGATTTCTGGGTCTTCCTCGTACTGGATGGTGGCGGGAAGGAGCAGCAGTCTGTTGTGGCTCGGAGAACCGTTAGAGATGATCGATTCCTCGTCAAAATGTGCGCTCATGTCCTCCAGGTGGTCCGAGCTGATGTTAATGTTGCGGGGATGCTGCTGCGGCTGAGCAGGGACCAGCGCCTCCTTGTGGAGGGTGGTGTCATGGTGGTAGGAAACCAGCTCATTGCTTAAGTTCACCGCCTCCACCGTGTTGTTTGAGCAGACTCGGCCGCAGCCCAGGATGCTGGCGAAAGCTCGGCGGAAGTCTGCGTTGAACGCGTAGATGACCGGGTTGAGGGACGAGTTTGCCCAGCCGAACCAGACGAAGACGGTGAAGGTTGTGTCGCTGACGCACGGCGGGTCGCAGAAGGGGACGGTGCAGTTGAGGACGAAGAAGGGCAGCCAGCAAAACACGAACACGCCCATGATGATAGAAAGCGTCTTCAGGACTTTGGTTTCTTTCTTGAAAGATGACTTCAGCGAGGCCTCGTCGCCGGGCCGCTGCGCCTGCTGCTGGTTCCTGTTCACGCCGTGGCCTTGGTGCTGCGCCTGCTCCGCTGCCCGCTCCAAAGACATGATCCGACGGATCTGGGTCTGAGCGATCCGGTAAATCCGGGTGTAGGTGGCGATCATGATCACCACTGGGATGTAAAAGCTGATAAAGGAGGAGGAGATGGCGTAGGTCTTGTTCAGGTTGGCCACACAGCTCTGGGCGGCGACATCGCTCGAGTTGAGGCTGCTCGTGTTTGAGGCCATTATCGCTGCCATCTCCTCCGTCGCCACCTCCCGCTCCTCCTCGCCGGCCCGGTGCCAGTTGAGCTGCACGGGGATGAAGGAGATCAGAATGGACAGCGTCCACGCCACCCCGATCATGACAAATGCCACGCGGTGAGTCATTTTCCGCTCGTACTTGAAGGGGCTGGAGATGGCCCAGTAGCGGTCCACGCTGATGATGCACAGGTTGAGGATGGACGCCGTGGAGCACATGATGTCAAAGGCGATCCAGACGTCACAAAAGCGTCCGAACAGCCACGTGTTGGTCACCTCAGTGATGGCCTCCCACGGCATCACGAGCACGGCCACGAACAGGTCGGACACGGCCAGAGAGATGACGAAGAAGTTGGTAACTTTGGAGCGCAGGTGGCGGAACTTTATCACGGCTGCGCACACGAGCGTGTTCCCGAGCAACGTGGACACGATGAGCAGGAAGAGCACGCAGGCGACGAGCACGCGCAGTCCGCCGATCCCTCCGTCGTCCTCATCCTCGTCCTCTTCCTCCGTCCCGTCCAGCTCTGACAGAACTCGAGTGAAATTACTCCACATGGTGAAGTTCTCCATCACGCAAAGTGATAGAGCGCATTAATATGCGCGCGGAAAGCCGTTTGTTCTCCGTGCAGCGGATCCACTGAACATCCTCGGAGGAAAAAATAAAACATCAAATAAATAAAAGCACTTTCCTTTTATTTCTTGTAAGATTCACGTCCCGGACGCTCAAGAAAAAAACAGAGAAAAAGGTTCCGTGAATAAATCCTCAGAATTAAATAATAATAATAAAGATAAATGATGGGGGATCAGCAGCAGCGGTGGTTCGGATGATTCCTCCTCAGGGGAAGAATTCTCTGCCTCCTCGGTCTTCAGCCCCGGTGTGACTCACAGCGGACTCACCTCTGTGTGTGACGCGCTCACACTCAGTCGATGCGGGGCTCGTTACCTCCTCAGCGTGTGTAATAGATTACTCTCATCGATTCCTGTTGGAGCGAATCGCGGAGAGGAGCTCCGAGAACTCCCAAGCTTACCAGGGAGAATTAAACAGCTAACTAAAAATCAAAGATCAATATTACAATAACGAAGCAGAATCACACCTGAAATACCGTTAACTCTTTAAATATAATGGATTCAATTAAATGTATTATAGCTTTTAAGTATCCTCCTTACGCCTTATCCCTCATTATGTTGCCTCATAGAAAAAGCAGCAGTCCAGGTCATTCATAAATGAATGCATTAGGCTGGCAAAGTAATGGCGGGTTTGATTTAATATATAAAAATTATTCAATGCATTTTTAATGAGGCCTACGAGCAAAAATAGTCAGTGTTTCAGAAAATCTGTATAAATTACAGTAAATAAACAGTACTGTAAACAACAAAATTACTTCAAGCAAAAATAAAGGAAAATACACTAAGCAAAGATACCACACAGGAAAACTGCAGTAATGCTGTTAATAAAAAACGGTATTATCGTGAAATAAAAGAGCATTTAAAATCGTCCAGACAATAAAAAACGATTAAGAGGGAAAACACTGTGGATGCTTCAAACTAACATGATCAGTATATCTGCAGATTTGTCCTTCGTGTAATTGAGTTTGAGCTGCAAAACAAAAAAACCCCGTCTAGATCAGCTCAGCTGTTATTGATCAGGCAAAACAGTAAAAAAAAAAAAAAAAAGGCTGCACATATATACTGTCACCAATATTTGGATATTTTTAATTAATGTATTTCTATTGAACTCATCCCTGCAGTCTGCCTGCTGCTTTCAGGTCTGTGTCCTTGGAAAGCAGATGGTTTGATTCCGAGCTCCTCCTTCTCCTCGCTTCCTTCTCGCTTCCTTCTCTTCCTCTTTACTCCTGAATCTGTGTGTGTGAGGTGTGAACTCAGACATTAAAGAGACATAAATGCACGATTCCTGTATAAATGATTGGGAGGTCATTGTCATTTAAAGGCTGTGGGGAGGATGGTGAGAGTAAAGTTTTCTCCAAAGAGCTCTCGTCCTGCCTCTCAGTATGTTGCCTCCACAGCATGCGAGTGTAACTAATAATAACTCAGTGAATAGTTTACTCCACGTTTCATGTTCACAGCGTTTTACCTTCAAACCTCAAAGAATTAAACCTTCAGATTATTTCTTGCGCTGTTCTCAGCGAACCTGCACACACTTCTGAACTCTTCCTAAAAATGCGTAAACTTACAAAATAAAGATCATACCTGATGTGAAGTATTCATACAGCTTATTCCAGGTTTGATGATTGAAGGGGAAGGTTTGGCACCACAGTGACAGTCAACACATAACGAAGGACACGTTTTCACATCAAGGTTAATCAAACCCGGCAAAACAGTCTGAGAAGATCACAGGCAGCTCCTGTTCTCAGTGAATCGACAGTTTCACAGGAATCATGCCCAGCAGCAGCAGTTCTTCTCATTCAGCGAGTCGACACTGATGAAGCCAACGACGGTCTGCAGTGAAGAGAGAGACTCGGTTTAATGCTTCACACTTCTAAGGCCAGCCAAAATATTTCACATGAAATTTGTTTCACTTTTTAATGTCCCTACAACAGGAAACCTACTTTAGCACAACTTTTACTAGTGCAGCTCAAAGTGCTTCAGCTGTCATTAAAATGTAATATAAGCAAGAAAATCATTTAAACATGCTGAGCTGCTTCGAATGAAAAGACTAAATAATTATAAAACTAAAAAGAATATTTTAAAAAGCCTGTAAGTACATGAACAGTGTCTCAAATAAAGAAATGCTGGATAAAGTCAATGAAATAACTTTTGAGTACAATAACAACAGAATATTCTTTCTTTTCCCCCACAGTAAAGGTGTTCCTGCTTCACAGCAGCCAAGAAAATTAAAGATGACTTACACCAACAGAGTGTGTCACCTTTCTAAAGAGAATTAATATAAGATGTTGGGGATGCGATAGCAGGTACAAACGTTTAGTTAAACATAATAAACTTCAAACAAATAGCTTCAATCAGATTTGTCGTGTCTAGAATTGCTTAACTTTGGTCTCTGGTTTAAACCCTTTGGAGGAAAGATGACGATGGAGCGCTGCACTAGTCGAGTCTGGTGATATTTAAAGAGTGCATCGGTTTCTCTTTCACTGTGTGTTAACGAGTGGAGCTCTGTGTCCACAGCTGCTGCATCTGTACTGTAGATCCAGACTCCAGGCTCCGTGACTGTGGGACTAAAATCATATTCTGGGTTCTGATTATTCTCAGTGAAATTAACTCAAAATAGATATAATTAATGCCATCGACTGTTTCAGCTGCCGATGATTTACTTCTGTAAAGCACAAATGTGACCACAAGATGGCACCATCTACCCGCATTTATGACTCAAATAAAAACACAAAGAAGTTTATTTTGAGAGTTCACCATCAATTATGTTTGGGACATTCACAGTTAGTATGTGTATCTGCACATACCTGAGGTGCATTCAGGGAACAACCCTGAATGCACCTCAAAGACAGACGGCAGAAAGCTCAGCCACCTTTTTCACATATGTACAGATACATCTGCCCAACACTGATACCAAGGCTTCAACGAGACGCCCATAATCGAGAACAATTTACCCGATCAATCAAGACTGCAATATGTTTTATTCACAAGGAAACCATTTATCTGATAGGGACCTCCACAACTTTTCTGAGCATGAGATTTTAAATAGTTTCTGATAAAAATTCATGAGTCCATTACCTGATACTGAACAGGTATATCGCGTCACCTGGTGGAACCCACCTTTCTCTTCAAATGAGGGACCTAGGAGTATTACCCCATATATAACCTACCACAGTCTTCTCTTTGAAACCGTTATGAAGGGGTGCTCAAAGTCCAAAATTAACCCTTAGGAGCCAAAATTTTAAACACTCAGTTTATCAAATTTTTTTCTTATTCTCAGACCTGTATGATGTCACAGATAAGGACTGTGGTCATCTCAAGTACAGAAGTCCCACCCATCTGCTGTTCAAAGCTTTTGTTTAAGGGGGGAAGCCAATTCCATTTTTGGAATTACTGTCTGCGAAATGCGAGGGCTGGTGTGAGATAGGTGTGAGGCAGTTGATCTGATGTGGCGAGGTTGCAGAGCTAATAGCCAAAAAAAAAGATTAGAAAACCTTTGACCACCAGGGGGCAGCGTTTGCAACTGGATGTGGTGCAACATTTACTTCTTTTGACTTAAGATTTTCATTCATCTTTGTCCCCTTTTTGCTCAACAGACACAATCTTTAAGACTTGTCAGGTTGAGTCGTTGCTCCATCTTGTGGCACAAAATGGTATTACACAAAAGTACAGCCTGGCACTAGTTTGGCTTCAGTTGATATCTCTCAAACACAATACACAGATGTTTTGGACTTCAAGTCTGAGTCGTGCTATCTCGTTCTGTTGATAGCATGATATTGTTATTTTGGAAAAATTAAAAAACAGGAATTTATGAAAAAAAGGTGCATGATCTGTTAGAGAATCAGCCAGTCCCACCTTCTGCTGACCTGCTTCTCTGGAGCTGTCAGATCAACATAAATCAGTGAATGTGTGTGAGAATTTCTTTTGCCTGTGGGCGAAGACGTTTTGTCCCGTTCATCAGTTCCTCAAAATGCCGCTCACATTTTTGAGTGAGCTTCAAAGAGCTTTTTTCTGAGGTCGCGTTTAAGTGTGTCAGAATGTGTACCTGCACATACCTGAACCTTCTGCTCCTCCTCTTGTGTTGTTTGTACATATTTAATTTTTTGTGGTTGCTACTATACACCTCTTGTTGCATGTGTGCATGTGTGTGTTGGTGCGCACATTGCCGTGAGGTAAAGGCAGAGTCATCTCTGACGCAAGCAGGCTGATCTGGCTGGCCCGCCGCCCGTCTCCTCCTCACCTGTAATTACACCCGGTGGCAGATCTAGCGGCGTTTCAATGATGAGGTGAAGAGTTGAAACTCTAATCGCTGTTTTGGTTCCACTGTTGAGGGGCGGAGACGCCTGTCGCCTGTGCGTGTGTGTGTGTGGAGTTATAATCTGTGAGATATCGATGAACAAACAGTAATTTTCTGCTGATTCGATCGATGTTAAAGAAAAGACTCTGGTTCTTCTCAAAGGTCAGCTTGTGCATTCTCTTTAATAACAGGCCTGTATGTGTGAGTGCATGTCTGAAGTGTAGATGCTGGATTGTAGTTGAACTTGCTTGAACCCGCAGACCGTGTGGCGAACTTGTCTGAAGATGAGCTCCTTGCTAACATAAACAAAGTGCTGCAGCTAGCAGGGCGCGGCTTGCATGTGAGCGTGTACGGCTAAAAAGAAGCAGAGGAGAAACTGGATTCAAAGTCTGTAAACTACACACAACCTCCTGGAACACTGTGAAAATAATCATCTGTGTAGCACCTTCAATACCGTTTTCATTAATTTAGCCTCCCTGGTGGGTCTAATGATTTGACCTTTCACTCAGATTGATTTCCTGTCTTTGAAAAAAGACAAAAACAGCTGCTAGAGACTTGAAATGTATTGATGTGAACTCTAATCCATTACTCTGGGCAATTTGGCAACTTCTATGAGCTAAATTAGAGTTAGCAAAGAGTATTTAAAGCAACAATCTGGTCTTTAAGCAGCCATTTGTGGGTCCAAACTCGGCTTCAGGTCCCAAAGACAAATGATCACTGCAGCATCACTGAGAGTTAAAAACTAAATTCTTTCATCTTTAATAAAATGATCAGTGTTGCTGCTTTACCAAGTGTAACAATTAAGTTTAACATCCAGGCATCCATGACAACAGAATTTATGAAGTTTAATGGAGTTAGAAGTTAGCAGGAAGTTAGCTTACTAGTTTCCCCCTAAACATGATATACCATGAACAAATTAAAATGTACAGCTCTGCTGTCACTTCCAACATAAATGAAGACAGAAAACTAACCAGCAGTGACGTTTGTAGGGTTACTGAAGTTGGACTAGCTGGTATATAATGATGTGCTACTTGATCGCTAGCGACACAGCTATGTTAGCATTTTTCCACTGGATCAAAGTTAGCGTGAGGGTTCCTGATGGTTAGGGACAAATGCAATCACATGGCAGGATGCTGTAAACGGACCAAACTTCAGTCAGGAGAACAGCTGAGATAATCCATCCACAATACCAGGTTAGTCATTAATATACTGCAACAACATGGGAACAGAGCAGCTGTGGGAGGATTCAACATTAACGAATCAATGGTACAGAAGTGGAGGAAGCAAGAAGAATGAGTTGAGTACAGTTTGACTTATCTGACTGTTTTGTTTCGCTTAATACGCTTTACAATCAGGTGCACCTTATGTATGAAAACAGACCCGTTCGTTGACTGTGTCTTATGGTCCAAAAAATACAGTAATGTTACAATCTGAGTCCTTCTAGACTGGGCTCATCCACAAAAAGGCCCAAAATAAAAAAGGTCGACGTGCACCCTTGGGACATTTACATGGAGGCACACCTGTTCAACTGCTTCTCAATGCAATTATCTAACCAGCCAATCACACAACAGCATCTCACTGCATGTAGGCCTGTAGACATGGTCAAGGCGACACACTGAGGTTCAAACTGAACATCAGACTGGGGAAGAAAGGTGGTTTAAGTGACTCTGAACGTGGTGCGGTTGTTGGTCTCAGTGTTTGAGGAGCTGCTGATGTGCTGGGATTTTCACACCATCTGGAGAAGAAAATGCCTCGTTCAGATTAAGTCAGAGAAAACAGAGCTGCAGAGGGATGATCACAAATATGGAGCATGAGCTGCACATGAGCTGATTATAACGCAGACCAGCTTGGAGACCATCTTTACTGCACTGAGCAGAACGATCAAACACGTTTAACCTCTGCTTGTTCACTTTCGGATGTTCAGGGGCATCAAACTGCAGGTGTGTCGACAGAAACAATAAGGTCATTTGCCTTGGTTGCTCTTAAACAGTCAGAAATGTTTGGCTGTCCTAACAAGGGGATCAGCAGCTGCTTCTTCACATGCAGAGATTCTGCAGTAGAAAGAATACCGAGTATTTCAAAGATCCCACCAGAAACATAAATAAAACCCATTTTATACTGGTTTCTTCCATTCCATGTCACATTATATTTACATTACCAAAGTGAGATGACTTTAGTCTGATGAACAAACCACCAAACAAACTGTAATTATATCATTTGGTCCGATCATCAGAAGAAGTCAAACATTTCAGTGAATATCATAAAAAAAAATCTTTTCTTTGGACGTCTGAGGAGCTTCCACCTCAGGCAGCTTAAAGAAGATCAACAAACATGAACAGAAATCTCAGAACACATCAGCAAAATGCGTAAAATGTCCACCATACACGACATCTAAAAAGACGTTTGGAGTCGTGTAAGATTCCCTCTGATTGATGTGACCACAAGCCACAAACATCCAGAGAGTGCAGCTGAAATCAATGAGTCAATGATTTTATGTATGGAAACAGATGAGACTGACGCTCCTTCAGTGTTTCAGTCAATTTGGACCAATTAAAAAGAGTGCCTTTAATTATAATGACTTTAATTTATCAGCCTACAGCATCAAATCAAATTAACCAGAACCATTTGCCCCCGCAGCCCTGAACATTTAAAGTCTCACTACATGAGCCGTAGTTGGTTTTATACACTAACTTTTCAATATGTAGAACCTTAAGCTTGTTACTGGAGCACCAACGAACAAAAAACTGACATGTTGAGCTGCAATCGGTGAAGTGATGGTGAAGTGAGTTTAACTCCGAGTTGGGAAGGTTTGGCGTTTCAGGTGCTCCGAGTTTAACTATGTGACTCACGGCTGGAATTGTCAGCTTCAGAAGCAGAACTCTGATGACTCTGCTATAGTCGGCCTCGTCACTGATGGGGACGACGAGGAGTACAGAGAACTGACCCAGGGCTTTGTGGAATGGTGCCAGCAGAAATACCTCCAGATCATCACCAGTAAAACCAAGGAGCTGGTGGTAGACTTCCACAAACATCCTCCACTGCAACCACTAAACATCCAAGGTATGGACATGGAGGCTGTGGACAGCTACAGGTACCTTGGTGTTTATCTGAACAATAAACTGGACTGGACTCATAATTCAGACGCCCTCTACAGGAAAGGACAGAGCAGGCTGTACCTACTGCGGAGACTCAGGTCTTTTGGAGTGAAGACTCCTGAAGACCTTCTATGACTCTGTTGTGGCCTCTGCCATCTTTTATGGTGTGGTCTGCCGGGGCGGCAGCATCTCTGCCGGGGACAGGAAGAGACTGAACAGGCTGATCCGAAGGGCCAGCTCTGTGCTAGGATGCCCTCTGGACCCAGTGGAGGTGGTGAGTGACAGGAGAATGGTGGCTAAGCTGTCATCCCTGTTGGACAACATCTCCCACCCCATGCAGGAGACTCTCACAGCCCTGAGCAGCTCCTTCAGTGGCTGCAGCGCCACCATGTGGGACAGAGAGATTTCACAGGTCTTTCCTCCCCACTGCTGTCAGACTCCACAACAAAGACTGCAGCTGATCAAACACTGAAACCCACACATGTGCAATAAATCTGCTATAAGTGCAATACTTGTTTGTTTTTGG